>OX595985.1:4206765-4430094 GCA_951394045.1 Nitzschia sp. DOCU1
CCCATCGTCCTTCCTATCGATGTTGACCCCAAGGAAGTCTTGTATGTCACCTTCAATTGTGATATCGAGCTTTGCGCTCTTGATATCCTCGATCGCTTGGTTGATCTCGTCCTCATCTGGGCCTGCTAGTATCGAGTCGTCAGTGTACAACACGTACATGACGTTCCCACGATAGAAGACACACTCGTCGACGTTGGATTGCCGAAACCCGACCTTGTTGATGAGTATGTCGGTGAGATACTTATTCCAGACTCTGGATGCCTGGCACTGGCCATAAACGTTCCTATGTAGCTGCAACACATAGTCTCTTGTGTTTCCTTGCTCGATCCGAAAGCCCTTGGGGATTTCCATAAAGAGCTCCCTCTCGACAGGTGCTTGGGGAAAGGCAAGGACGTAGTCGATTTGCTTTGTGTGCCACTTGTGTAGCGCTGCCATTATCAGTACGGTTCGAATTGAGTTCCAACTCGCGACCGGCGCATAAGTTTGGTCATAGTGTTGACCGTACTTCATGCGCGATCCATCGATGTTCAATCGCGCCTTATACTTTTTAATATGGCGCGTGCGGATGTCGCGCTTGCGTTTCATCTGCCACACGGCTGGTAATACTGCCGCTCCCTCTTGAACTTTCGATCGGTGGATTACGGTGAAGTTACCGTTGTTGATCTGGTCGTCCCACTCCTTCTGCATCGCCTTCTTGAACTCTGGTGCATCCGGCTGCTTCATAGCTTGATGTAGGTACATCGTGTCCGGGTCCGAAGTTGCCTTGAAAACTTGTAGTGGGTCCATCTCTTTGTTCCCGGCGTAGTCCGGAAACATTGCCTCTAGTACGTAAATTTCTCCGTCTATATCCCCAGCAGTGGTCCTGGATAGCTCGGCCACCATCACGTTCGTGATCCTCTGCGTCGGCGTTAGAGTTTGCTGGTCCCCGTCGGCTCGGGATTTGCTTGGAGATGGGCCTTGACTGGCGTCTTGTTCCATGCTATCGCCATCTAGTGGCGGTGTTTCGTTGTTTCCCGATTGGCTATCATCGGGTGGTATCTCGAGATTCTCCCCTTGTCTTTGGGAGGTTCCAGCGTTACTCGCTGTAGCTGACGTCTTTGACCGCTTTGCGCTCTGTTGTGCACTAGCTTGGTCCCTCTCTGGCTCCGTAGCATTGTCCCTTATAAATATTGTCTCGGAGGTAGCGCGTTTCTTCGCCTTATTTCCGATAGGACTCCTTTCACTTAGGAACCCTGCCTTGATTTGCCACGAGGTATCGAACTGGTCTTCCTTAACTGTTCGGAAGCTCGGGTCGAATGCCACGTGAAATTGCGGTGATACAAGACCGGTCACTCGGTCAAGCACCATGGCAATGTTTCGCCCGTGGTTTGGGGAACGACCGAGATATATGCCCACTCTCGATCTGTACTCCCACTTGTTATGGATGCGCGAGGCACCCTGAAGTTGATCCTCCAGCACATAGACCGGGCACCCGAAAGGCATCCAGTGCTTTGTGTGGGTCTGCACCGTTGAGCTTGAAAACAGCTGCAACGGAGAAAGTCCCTCCTTATATTTTAAATTAGGGGATTCGTTAATTGCGTCGTTTGCCATTCTTATGGCGTACGGCCACAAATTCACCGTCGCGTCCATCTTCCATCGTCGGTTTGCATGAATCAGTTGGGAACGAGTCAGGTCCTGGAGCGACCTGATTCTTCTCTCGTCCAGTCCGTTGGTGTGATGAGCATTAACTCCAGCGAAGGTGAGGACTTGCTGGCTGTTTCTGCATTCGTCAACCCACTTATTTGCTCGAAATATCCCGTTGTCGGCGTGGTAAGATTTTATTCTCACTCCATGCTGCCAAGCCATTGCCTCGAAGGCTTTCTTCCCTGCTATTGTCTCATCGGCATTCGCTGTCTTTTGCAGATAAACGAATGAGTATCCAGAGTACTGGTCGACGTAGACTGTAGCATACCTGTAGCGCTTAGTTGTTAGTCTACCAGTGCCCTGTGCCACCAATCCCATTGTCGGGGACACCAGTTGGTCCACCGACACGACTTCACCTGGTTTAGTCGCTTGGTTCTTCGTGGTCCAGTCGAGTCTCCTCTTGGATCTCCAATTTCTTCTTGTTGCCTTTGCGAATAGGCATGCGCTGCATGCTGGCACGGCACAGTCGGCCAATGCCCTTGGGAGAATGTTTTGCTTGGCCATGTTTTGAAGCTTGGCGAAGCTGATGTGCCCGAATCGTTGGTGGTATCGAAGTAGTTGAGCGGCGGCCGTTGTAGGCTGCCTGTCCTCTTCTTCTTCGACTACTACCGGTCTTTGCTCCCCCGTCGCCGTCGGTCCATTTAGGTCGAACGCGGTCGTCGTGGGGCCTTCTTGTTCTTGTTTTTCCTCCGCCTCAGCCCTCTCCCGATTGATGGGCAACCCAGTGATTCGTGACCACCATGTTGACCTCTGCCTAGGAGGCGCTGGTGGCTCGGGTGGTGGCGATGTATTGATGTCGTCATCCTCATCATCGCTTACTACTTGAGTATCGCATGCCATGATGGGATCGTCCATAGAATCGCTGTAGTCAACGTTGCACGTCTGGCAAAACACCGAGAACTTGTTGAAGCCTGGTGCCATGAAGAACGTTGCACAGTTGTCTCTTTCTCCAATCGCGACGTCGAGTTCGTTCTTTCCGTTGTTCCAAAATAATTTCGTTGTAGTAGCAGTCGTTGTTTTGCCCGTTCCACGGACGTTCTTCATGCGCGATCCTATTTGCGTCTTTGCCCAATGTTGGGGGCTTAGCAGTCTCATCTGTCCCTTCGGAATGTAGTAGCTGTTTGGAATACGAAACTTGTGCACTGCTCCCAAATTATCGCACCAACGCCATACTATCGTCCCTTGGTACACCTCGAACTTGCTTTCGCCTCCGAATCCCTTAATTGAGCGATTAACTTTCTTTACGGGGCCATCGAAATCATTGATGTCGTGCGATATACAAGCACTGCATCTGTTATCAATGCCGATGGCTGCCGAATCGCAGTCGAACTTAGCCACGTTTACGTGGATTGGTTCTCCCTCTGAGTTCGTTTCCCTTTCGGCCACTGTATTGAAAATATCGAGTGATCCGCTAGTTCTCCGACTCAGAGAAATAGGCTCATCGATACTTATGGCACCGATTGCCTCCCTGTATTTAGACCTTGTCTTGAGTTCTTTCCACGTCGTCTCGTATGGCTCGAACTTTCTGCTCACACAAAATATCCCGGCTATCAAAATTCCCAAAATCGCCCGCACGCGAGTCCATCGTTTGGACTTGGGAATATAGTAGTAGTTGGGATCATCGCTACTTGCAATATCAGGGGTTAGGATTGCTAGTATAAAGTAAAAGTAACACATAAGCCACTTCGCTAATTTGATTAGGAGTGGTCTTAAAGTCATCATCGACATATTCAATACGTAAGTGAGCCCAACCCGTTCTCGTCAGTTGCTCTGATACCCACCGGTTAGATCGTTGCTGTCCTGCATCGCTGCAACTTGGACCGCATTGATCACTACCTGGTTTCCTTTCTTTCCGCCGCCGCCGCCTTGATCGTTCGCGGGGCGCTTACCGGTGGCCTTCGATGCGGTTCCCTTACACTCCTCGGGTTTGTGGCAGCGCCAAACGCCTCCACATTTCCCTCCGGTAGTCGGTCCACACCAGTACCACGGCTTTCCATTGTGGGTCTTTGACTTCCTGAGCGCGTCGCCGGTTGGCTCAATTGATTTGGCCATCCAGTCCGGTCGCTCGGGAAACTTTCCCTTCTTGGTCGATACCGCTCCTTTCTTCTTCGTTGTTCCCTCAGCAGCACGACCATCGTACTTCTTCTTGAGGGTATTGAACCTGGCTGCGAGCGCAATGAGCGTCTCTTGCTCCTTTGTCGGAGTCATCCAGATCTCCTTTTCCTTCAAGATCTTGTACTTGGTCAGGGCCAAGTTCATCAAGTGGACTGGTTTCATGTCGACTCCTTCCTCCCATTCGGTTTGCTTGTCGGCTATGTACCTGACGAACGTAGTATCCGTACAAGCAGCATAACCTTGAAACAAGTTGGTGAGGAGGTCTTCGGTCTTCTCTCCTCTCGCATAGAGCGCTTCGACCATGGTATAGACGTAGGCGTTGAACTTGGAAATGTCGTTGCCAAGGATTGACATCTGAGCAGCCAAGTTTCCCAGCTTCATCCTGATCATACCGGTCGTCGCATGCGTGTCGAGGTAGGATTCTCGAATGAGGAGCTTCAAATAAGCTACTCCGCAGGGGATGCGGAGATCTCCTTGCATGAAGGTGTAGGCTCGACGATGCACGTTGAGCTTTGCCTTCGCACCCACTGTCAATGAGTTTTGGATGCACTCATAAAGCATCCGATCGTCTTGTGCCGATCGTCCCTGGGAGAACATCCATGCTTGGGCATCCATGTAAATCTTCTGGATGTTTAGTCGTCCGTAGTTCTCCAGGATGTTTACTGGAGGTTCGTTCAGGCTTGGGACATACCAGAATATGCCTCCTGGGACATCCCATCCGAACTCGTTGGCCCTCTCTGCAATCGCTTTCAAGAATTGGAAGAATCCGTCGGGTCCTCCGTCGTAGAGTTCCTCCTGGAGCTTCTTGATCGCGTTGTTGTAGTGGGAGATGCCTTGTTTAGAGTCATAAGGTTTCAACAACCCAGGAGTCAAGCTGAACCTGACGCCAGCCGTCCCAGTTGCCGCCGCCGCTTGGTTCGCGGCTGGTTCGTTTGCGACAGCCGGAGCTGCTGCATTGACCGCCGCTACTGGAGCTGCGACAGCGACTGGTGGTTGGACTTGTGGCGCTGGTACTACCGGTGGTACCTGCGGTGGAACCGCTGGTGGTAGTTGCACCTGCTGGACAACTGGTGGTGCTTGCGCCAGTGGTTGAACTGCCGGCGGCGCTGGATTCCCAGCGACTGCTGCGGGCTGAGCTGCTGCTCTCCTCGCTGTTGCACCTCGAGTACCTGCTCGAGCCATCTTTCAGTTCTATCTTCGTCTATTGGCGCAGAGGAAGCGTGTATGAATAGTCGAGTTCTCAGGCTCGGCTATCGGGCGAAGTAGTAAAACTAACAAAAGCGTTGCTAATGCTAAAATATAAGTTGTGTTTGTGGGGCTCCAAAGGGCCTCCACTTACTCTATTACTTCCTTTTGTAGGAGGAATTATCGTTAGCTCGTCGCTGACCACCCATTGTGTTGTCGCTATGTGCCGTTTGACTGGCCCGCTCAAAGTCCACCGGGTGGGTCCCGACATGAGTCCTGTTAAGCCGATTCACTCGAATGGCTCTCAAATACTCCGTCGTAGTAGTGACGTAATCGAACACCTAATCCACCAAATGTCAAAAGAAAGGGGGAAAGCTGGTTCGACCAGGGCGGTCTAGTCCAGCTTAAGAGGGAACAACCCAATGAAGCAACGATCGAATGTGGTTGTCCCGAAGCTCACCAGCAGGAAGAGCTTTGGTCAAGATATCGGCGGGGTTCATCTTCGTGTTCACATAGGCTGTGCGCCACTCGTCGCGCGCAACACCCTCACGAACGAAGTGATACGAAATGCTCTGCGTCTTCTTCTTCAAAGCGGATTCGGGGATCGTAGTGTTGAAGAGCACCGATTTGTTATCACCATAGATGTACGCAGGTCCATCGATGGCAATACCCATCATTCGGAGCTTGTATCTGAGTCCACGGAGGTATTCCGTGCATTGGCGCATGCTAGTGAACTCAGCTCCAAAACTCGAACTCTCAACGCTGGTCTGCTTCTTGGAGAACCAATAGATGAGAGCACAATTCAAATAAACAAAGAAACCAGAGCGTGATTTCCGAGTGATCAAATCAGTTGCGTGATCAGCGTCAACATAGGCACGCATCACAAAACCTTTCCCTCGTGGCGCAGGCATGTCGGCGGGTAGCACCTCCACTGCATCCGCATCCTGCTCAGAGGTTGACCAATCGCGTCGTTCGAATTCACTCAAGTCAATTTCCGGATACGAAGGATCAAAAACCATTTCCGCATTGTGGAAGCGTTTCAGGTATGCGAAGATTTGATAGAGCTGTTCGAGATGACCTTGACGAGGCATGGCCAGATGGGACGAGATCATGGAGACCTCTACGCACGTGTCCACCCGGCCCAACTCAACAATCCACCGCAAGGTACCAATGAGTGATGTAAAATACGAGGCATCGTCTGGTTGCAATTCCGCAGTCAGGTCAACTTCGGGGCGATAACCATTCGATATTGGGGCAGACGTGCCCTTCGTAGGTAGTTTTTGGCCCGATTTTGCCAAATGTTCTTCCACAGTCTTAACAGCCGCCTGGACGTATTTTGACGATCCGAAGGCCCATGCCTCAGTACCGTCGTCCAAGACCACCTTCTGTGGCGATCCACCCAGATAGATGGTTGGTGGTCCCACCGATGATTCCTTCAATTTAAAATATTTGCCGATGCCATCTCGCAGTATCGTCGCAGGATTTGCAGAAATGACGAGGGCATCATCAACATATAATAATACGTAGTCCCAATATTCGGATCCATCTGACTTTACAGCAGGTCGCATCCAAACATCAGGATCGGCCTTGCACGGTTCAAAACCCAGATGCTTCATGCACGAACGCAAATGGTTTCTGAAATCTCTACCTGCAAGTTTTCCACCGTAGAGTGCCCGCTTGATCAAGGCAACATGCCCTACATTTTCGAGTCCGAATTCCGGACCACAAATCAAGTAGTGTTTCTGGGAGCTTGGCACCTGCAAATATGCGTTCTCAATATCGGCCGCCCAACAATCAAGCGAATTGAGGGCAGCATAGGTGAGGGCAATACATTTAGATTCACGGGACATGACGCCAGCATACGAGGATACATTACCGGGTTTCTCGGTAAGGTGTCCGTCCAGCACAAATCGTGCCTTGAAATCTCCGGTCGTCTTTACATCGAAGACCAAGTGACCACTGGCTTTGGTCCATCCGGGTGGAGGCCTTTCATTCTCCCCCAATATGTCAAATGCGACGCCAGCATTTGTCATTTCCTTCACAATAGCCAAGTGCCAACGCTTGTCGCCATTTTCTAGGTCGAATTTATTGGCTTGGGCTACACTCATGGGAATCTTGAAACCATACTTGTATTGTGTCGAACGGGTGCGAGCCTTGACGGCGCTCACGATAACATCCCGTTTACGCAGCGTATGGGGAACCCACCAACGAAATGCAGGTTCCTTTGCAATGTTACGGGCTGTAGCATACTCCGCTGTTTCAACTGGGTGGCTCTCCTTCATGTCGGCCAAAGAAACCCAGTCCTCAAGGCCATTTGTCCATCGCACCTTGAGTTGCCAGCCAAAGGTTGTTTTCCGAAGACGTTTGCCTCCCCTGTTGGTGGTGGCATACGCATTGGCTTCCGTCAGGGCGTCTGATGATGCACGATGGTCCAGGATTGCCTGCAGTTTTGTCCTGTAAAATCTGTCATCGTCCACTTGATCAAGTAGATTTTCCGCGATGACGTTACCAGCCAATTCTTTAACGGTGCCATCACCAAACTCGACGTCGTAGGTCAATGTATTGAGGAGTGGTGTGTCGTTGTATGTGCCCGAGCAACGGCCGTCAGCACCGATGGTCCGACGGACAACCTTCGCAAGTTGTAACTGGTCGTCATGGGGTAGGAGGACTTCCAAATTAATTAGCGTGTCGTAGAGTGGTTGTTGACCAATCGCGTGGCCACGGGCATCAACAGGGTCATCCACCGCCGGCGTCGAAGAATCTCGAAAGAACGTGTCTGCATGATTGGCAATATCCGCAACTAGGTCATTGTCATCTTCCCACAAACCCTCCGTTTTGGGTTTGGGAAGTGGTATGGCCGCTGTACCAAAGCGAGCCTCAATTGCCGCATCGAACCTCTTTCGCTTTTCCAGTTCGGTCGGGGAGTCCTGCTCAATTTTGTTCAGTGGGCGCACTGTCCGGCGAGGGAAGACCTCCCCTGTATGCGATAGTACCCATTGGCACATGTCGTTCCCTTCACCGGTGGCGGGACCTAGGCATCGGCCCAATAATTCCTTCGGGCAGGGAAAACCAGATGAATCAAGGTAGTACACAAATTCGTACCACCCGAATTGACACAGGTTTAAGATGTCACCACCGTCTCTCAGCGTGTGCCAATTGGCATTGCGTCCCTCGAGCTGCAACAAATCCTTGGCAGTGAGGTTGTTAATTCGGACGCGTCGTTCCGCGCAATAATCCCAGAACGGCAACGGTGTCTGGGATTCCTTCATGTCCTGGCGGACTGCTTCCTTCAAAAGTCCAACATAGAGCTCGGCCTTGTTGGCCCAGGGGGTGCCACGTTCTAGTACACGAAGGGATGTCCCAATTTTATGGAGAAAGTCACGCATGGCTTGCGATGTTTGCTCCCCGGAGTGGTCACATATTATCGCATCCGAGGCACCGACTGCCTTCGCAAACATTTTCATGGCCACAGGTACTTCGGACTTGGACTTCATCGGGACCACGTACATGAAGCCACGATCGCTGACAAATAATTGCATGCATTTGTTTCCACGCGGTGACTTGCCTGATTCTTGGATGCAAAGAATGTGTCCATGTAGAAATATTCGTCGATCCGACGATATCATAGCATACGATCATTCGTCGGGTAATTTCTGGTCAGGCCTTCAGCCACAGGTCGTCGCACACGTTGCGTAGTGGTCTTGATCGTGCGTCTTGCCGTGTCATAATCAATGCGCCACAATTTGGATAATTTTTCAGGGTCTACCCCTTGTGCTCTGGAAGCTGATGTCGCAGAGCAAAAGTATTCCTTCATATCAATGTCGTCCGGTAGGTTCGTTGGCTCTGTTGTGGAGCACTTCTCATCATGCTCCGGGAACAGAACCGGTTGGTCCCAGCCTACAGTGGCTCCTATAGCGGCGGCAATCTTTGAAATATTGCACTTTTCCACCAGCCAGGCTGCTAGACTGGACACATCAAGGGTCGGGTCCTCTCCAGGATCACGCAGGTAGGCATTGTACCTTCTCGTTTCGGCGTGCCCGTCCTCTTGATTCTCAGTATGCTCTGGATGGCTGTCGTTTCCATCCCTGATGAGCAGAGCGTCGATGAACTTATTTTCCTCCGTTCCGATCTGAACGGAGGAGATCATAGCGTCATCGTCTGGGAGGTCATCAAATAATATAGTCTGCCTTGACTTTGGCAAGACCATCCTACCCTCCCAATCTAGCATTTGATCCTCATTCATGGCGTAATGGGAAGAGTACGGCTCCCAATCGCCTTCTGGTGCAATGATGGCAGTCTCGTCCAAGAGCTCGTTGCACTCATCAATACTCGGCTTTCGTACCTCAAAATAGGAGAAAATCCCATTGAGGTGTAGTGGAATTCGTCAATCTATTGCCGGAAGGAAGATCGAATGATCCTGAACAGTTGGATCAGTAACGTGAATTTTCGGGGTGTCGTTCACGATGACCCCTGCCTCCCGCAATATAAATGGAGGAAGCAAATGATGCCGCATCCTTGGGAGATACAGGGCATTTAAAACAACGAGAACGGTGCGAGTTCCCGTAAATGGACAAGTGCCATACCCCACAGAGACGCATAAATAGTTTAGTCATATTAGTCCTACACGCTGGTAGTCTTAGTAGTCGTAGACGAACGGAGTCGTCCGCCGGACGGACGACGTACAGACGGCTAACGGACACGGACACGGACACGGACACGAACAAACGGTGACGTCGTCTCTGACGGCGCACCGACGCAACGATCAAAGGAGTCGTGGCGTTGCACATGGAAGCGCTCTGTAGTATATTGCATAGTAACATTCGACTAACCCATAGAGTCCCTTGCCAACGGCATGCCTACAATCTAAGTAGTAAATATTCATCACCTAATAGAGGAGATGTATTTAGAGCAAGGAAATAATTCAGACCATGGGCGACGAGGAGTCGTAGCTAGCCAAGACTAGGGACGCCTAGTTAGAAGGCGACGATACGAGGAATCGACATATCCGAATGAATAGAATATATGCGCTTTATTTACGCGCGGGGAAAGACGTTCACAAAATGAACGATCGGTCGCAAATATTTGAAAGACGAAAATCTTTCGTCTCGTCAATCTTGTTGTTGGAATGAACGCAAATAGATGTAACATAGGTCTCACAATTATTATTGTCTTCTACTTTTATTTCGTCACCCCCGGGATAGGGCACAGTTTTAAAACTCCCGTTTGAAGGATGAAGACCTCCTACTCTAACCACGAGTACGCGAAGAAAGTTGCGTTCCTTCTGACTCAAGCCGCTCATGTCAACCCTCCGTTGATCCCCTTCCGTCGCGAGAAACCCAAGGACGAAGAGATTCTCCAAGATGACGAGAAGTCCAAGAAGGTCAAGATCAAGTTAGACCCAACCGATGAGGATTCGGATGAGTTCGAAACGCGTTGCTTTATCTTCGAACAAGGCGACGCCGAACGATGGGTCAAGTGGCGGATGCAGATGGACGAGTTGATTCGGGACGTCCCCTTGGACGATGGGGAGAAGAAAATCAAGTATGCGAAAGCGTTGTTGGCTGGAGAGGCAAGGCAAAGGTTCGCAGACATCGTTGCCAACCTACGTCACAACATTGACGAGTCGGACGAAGAAGAAGAAGAGACCCCGGACGACACCTTTAACGAGGCGATGCAACGAATGGGGCAGTACTACTTCGGAACCGAACACGCCTACCGCCGCCAGCGAAACTATCTACGCTATCACGTGTTCATGATGGAGATGTCGTTGGCCGACTTCAAGGCCGAACTACTCCGGCAAAACAACATGCTACCTTACTTCCCGATCCCCGAAGACAAAACGAGCTGCGAGATGTTCGACGACGACGAGCTCGTGGAGATCCTCGACCGAGCGAAAAGAATCGAGTGGCAGCGAGACCTGCTCACCTCGAACATCGATCCCTTCTCGATGACGCTCGACGAGTACTACAAATACTTGGAAAAACTCGAGGCCAAGCACGTCTTCGACGATGCGGTCCGAGCAGACAAAAAGAACAAAGAAAAGAAAAACGCCGACCGATCCGAAAGCGAAAGCAAAGACGGCGGTAAGAAAAGAAAGAGAGGCAAAGACCGCAAGAAAGCCGAAAAGGGGGACAGGAAGAAACCCTGCGAGCACTGCGGCAAGTTCCATCCGGCCCCCGACGACAAGTGTTGGAGCCTTCCTGGCAATGCCAAGGATCGCCCAAACAAGCGTCAGCGTGGAGCCCGTGAGAACATGTTCTCGGCACTCCAGATGGAGACTGTCGTGAAAGCCCTCGCTAAGAAACAAAGTAAGAAAGAAAAAGGGAAGACCAAAGCCAAAAGGCAGGTCAGTTTCCAGCTGAATAATCATTCGGACAGTAGCAGTAACGAAAGTAGTGAATCCGAGAGCGACTACATCGACTACAATAGCGAAAATGAACATAGTTTTGCTTTTTCGAGCGTCACGCCCTGGAATAGAGCCGAATAGGAAAATTGCCGGACGGCTAACTACAGAAATAGTCGTCGAAGCGGTAAATCCTAGAGGTGAATCCTATGTCCTTAGAACTCTACTAGATACGGGTACTAGTCGTTCCATCGTTCTTAAGAACTTTGTGACGCTTAGCCAGCTCGTTCCCACTGGAAAACGAGTTACTACTTGGACTACAATGGGCGGCAAATTCAAGACGGACAAAGTCGGAATGATTCGCTTCAGGATCCCCGAACTCTTGTCTAGTAAAGAGATACACTGGCCATGTCACGTCGACGAGCACACAGATCGCGAAAGCTCACCTTACAACCTGATTCTAGGACTTGACCTATTAGCCGAATTGAAGTTTGTACTCGATTTCGAGAAACGAACGATTCGATGGGGCGATAGCGAAGTTGAGATGAAGGAAAGTGGTGTTGTGACGGATCCAGAGGCTCTACAGCTTTTGTACGAGATGTCTCAAGATGCCCCCGTTATTCAAGCGGCGGAAGAACGACAAGCTAAGATCCTTGACGCCGACTACTCCAAAGTTGAGATGGAAGAGTTTGTTGACTCACTCGACTACTTGACTAAGGAGCAGCGAGACGAGCTACTAGCTGAACTGAAGCAGCACCCCACACTATTCGGAGGCGGATTAGGTAAACTTAAAATAGATCCTATTCGTCTAGAGTTAAAAGAAGGAGCAAAGCCGTATCATGCTAAGCCATTCGGCATTCCTCATGCGTACGAGCAAATGACGCGAAAAGAAATCGAACGATTCGAAAAACTTGGAATCTGGAAGCGTGTCAACCAATCCACATGGACGGCTGGCACGTTCATTCAACCGAAGAAAACGGGTGATGTGCGCGTACTTACAGATTTTCGGAAACTCAACGAATATCTTGTGCGCAAGCCGCACCCACTGCCAAAGATCAACGAGTTATTGCAAAAACTCCAGGGCTTTAAATGGGCAACGGCTATTGACCTCAGCATGGGCTATTATCACATTCCAATGGATAAGTACAGCCAAGGCCTCCTCGGTACTGTAATGCCGTGGGGCTTATATCAGTACCAGGTGCTGCCGATGGGTATATCCAATGCCCCTGATATTTTCCAAAGTATCATGATGCGTCTCCTTGGTGACCTGGAGTACGTACAAGTCTGCATGGATGATATATTGATAACGAGCAAAGGCACATTTAGCGACCATGTCGCAAAGCTCAAAGAGGTTCTCGCACGACTCGAACAAGCTGGTTTCCGCGCTAACGTACGCAAATGCAAATTTGCTGCCGACCGCGTTGAGTACCTAGGCTACGAGATTTCCCGTAACGGTATCCATCCCCAACCTAAGAAAGTGGAAGCGATACTCAAGATGCAGCCGCCGCAAACGAAGCGACAACTGAGACGTTTCTTAGGCATGGTAAATTACTACCGTGATATGTGGCGGAAGCGATCGCACATACTGGCGCCACTAACGGCGTTATGTTCCAAGTCAGTCCCGTGGAAATGGACTCCCGAATGCAATGAATCATTCGAATCGATCAAGCGAGCAGTAGCGCGAGAGACGCTGTTGAACTTCCCCGACTTCAACAAAGAATTCCACATATATACGGATGCTAGCGATTATCAATTGGGCGCCGTAATTATGCAAGATGGAAAGCCATTGGCGTTCTATAGTCGGAAGTTGAACTCCGCCCAGAAGAATTATACAACAGGCGAACAAGAACTGCTAAGTATAGTCGAGACGCTTAAGGAATTTAGGAATATTCTCCTTGGTCAAAAGCTGGTAGTACACACGGACCACCTAAATATTCTGTACAACAAGATGCCGAGTTCCCGAGTGGTTCGCTGGCGTCTTCTGTTGGAAGAGTACGGTGCTACGTTCGTGCATGTCAAAGGCGAAGACAATGTAGTCGCGGACACACTGTCGCGACACCCGAATAGTGACCCAGATGATGAGGCGACAGAGGAGGTTCCCATTGGGAAACAAATGTCGTATTGTATGTCGCATCATCCAAGAGATGACGACGACTACGAGATCTCCTATGCCGACCTCGTGACCGCGGAAGATATCGCGGCAGAAGAAGGATTCGCACTGAGTCCAAAGGTAGTAGCATACTACCAAAAGAAAGACCTCGATCTAATGCGAAAAGCCAGACGAGCTCCCTCTAAATACACCAAGATCAAACTAGAAGGTGTAGATGTTATAGCTAAGTACGGAAAAGTAGTAGTACCGGCTGCACTACAAGATAGGATAGTCGAAAGCTACCACGACTTGCTACAACACCCAGGCATGACACGAATGGAAGCGACAATACGCCACGTATTCGATTGGCGAGGATTGCGAGAGAAAGTCGAGCAACACTGTCGCACGTGCAAGATATGTCAGTTGACGAAGAAGCAGCGGAAAGAATATGGCCATCTGCCGCCGAAAGAGGCGGAGACAATACCATGGAAGCGCGTGAACGTAGACATGGTAGGACCATACACCGTGCAAACTCCAAAGGGAGTACGCGAGCTCTTAGCGATGACCATGATCGACCCAGTCACGGGTTGGTTTGAAATAGCACCACTGCCTAAACCTGATAGCTACGAGTGCCAGAAGGTATTCGACGCTTATTGGTTGGCGAGGTACCCGAGACCTCAACAAGTGGGCGTAGATAATGGTTCAACATTCAAACGCTACTTCAACGACTTATGTAAGAACTATGGCCTGGAGAGGAAGCCCTCAACAGAATACAATCCCCAAAGTAACGGCGTAATAGAGCGTGTACACCAAGTATTAGGAAACGCGTTACGTAACTTCGAATTAGAGGAACGAGAACTCGACGAAACGAACCCATGGGATGAGTTCCTCACTGCCGCCGCCTTCGCGATTAGGAGTACGCACCACACGACCCTACAGGCATCCCCAGCGCAGTTAGTATTCGGCAGGGATATGTTTCTCCCAGTACAGTTTGTGGCAGACTGGGCGCGTATTAGGCTACGCAAGCAGAAGATCATCGATGCTTCCAATAAACGAGAAAACTCAAAGAGAATCCAGCATCAGTACAATGTCGGCGATCGCGTGCTGCTCACTACACCCGGAAAATTACCGAAAGTACGGAGTCCGCGTACGGGACCCTACAACGTAGTGAATGTACATGACAATGGAACCGTGATCATTCAAAATGGCCCCGTACAGCAACGAGTTAACATCAGATGGATTACACCGTACTGGACAAAGTAACCGAACTGTTCCATAGGGAAGCGGGTGCCATACCCCACAGAGACGCATAAATAGTTTAGTCATATTAGTCCTACACGCTGGTAGTCTTAGTAGTCGTAGACGAACGGAGTCGTCCGCCGGACGGACGACGTACAGACGGCTAACGGACACGGACACGGACACGGACACGAACAAACGGTGACGTCGTCTCTGACGGCGCACCGACGCAACGATCAAAGGAGTCGTGGCGTTGCACATGGAAGCGCTCTGTAGTATATTGCATAGTAACATTCGACTAACCCATAGAGTCCCTTGCCAACGGCATGCCTACAATCTAAGTAGTAAATATTCATCGCCTAATAGAGGAGATGTATTTAGAGCAAGGAAATAATTCAGACCATGGGCGACGAGGAGTCGTAGCTAGCCAAGACTAGGGACGCCTAGTTAGAAGGCGACGATACGAGGAATCGACATATCCGAATGAATAGAATATATGAGCGTTATTTACGTGCGGGGAAAGACGTTCACAAAATGAACGATCGGTCGCAAATATTTGAAAGACGAAAATCTTTCGTCTCGTCAATCTTGTTGTTGGAATGAATGCAAATAGATGTAACATAGGTCTCACAATTATTATTGTCTTCTACTTTTATTTCGTCACCCCCGGGATAGGGCAACAAGGATACAGCAATGCAGCATCCACAATCGGTACGTCAGGAATTGCATCATAGTCTGGGGCAAACGGTGTGACCCGGCATGTTTTTCCTGATTTATTCAGAATCAGGCACTCGCTGCCTAGAACAACTGCTAGTAACCGCGAAGTGAACGGACGGCGAAGGGACCGGGGAACCCGGATCGAATTTCGAACAACCCCATCTACCGCCCTACTAAAAGGAAGAAAGGACGAGGTAGGAGAAGACGATACTACGTGTTGAACGACAGCAACCATAAACTTTTTCTTCTTGCTATCGATAGCAAGAACTGGGAAGAGAAGCTTGATTCCAAGCTGACACTAGCAGACAATAGTTTACGATTGATTAACTGTGATAATGGTCCGTTTTGCCGAAGCCGCTGCCTCGCTAGTCGGGGCTCCGACCACTTACCATTCTCTTTACGAAGGCGTCGACTGGCGCGACGCTCGTTTCGGGGATCAAGGTGGTGTGTACCAACTCTTCAGCACCACTGACGAAACTACTTGGAAATCCAGAGCCGCGCTCTACGACGAAGTGAAACGCACTTGGGATGAGATGCCCCATGTTTACGTTTCTGTCTCGAAGGACGTGGCGCCGGTGATCTTCTACCATCGCGCCATGGTGTCCCCCCAAGCTATGGGAACCCCTAACTCACGCGAATGGCATGACAAGGTCGTGATGTTCAAGATGGACGTCATCGGCGCTCAAGTGCCCCCGGCTGTGTACTTGCCAGCAAAGTTGTTCGATGTGCTGGGCGGCGACGTGAAGGTTCATCCGTGGGCAAACTATGTGTTGCACTACACGGAGAACGATGGCGCTGACGTCCCACTCGAAGCCGTACCAAACGACGCTCCCGAAAGTGTCTTCGATACGGTGAGGACTCGCCACGGGATGTACCTGCCTCCTCAGGTCGCTTCCCATCTGTGCCAGTCTGAGCTTAAAGTGGGTCAGCTGATCGTCCAGCTAGACTCCTACCTTCAGACTCTGACGCCCGAACAGCGCACTGTCTTCTCTCCCATCCAGGATTGGTTGCGTGTCGTTGGCACTGCCGGAGGCCGCGTCAGAGTAGAACGCTCTACGCCGCCGTCGGCTGTGAACATGGACGCCGAGTTGATGAACCGCTTGGTTGCCATCGTTAACTCGGACTTGCCCGCATGGAACCGACCGGCGGTCGCGCCCGCGCCCAGTACTGCCGAACGTAGCCCCGCTGCTGGAAATGACACCAGCGTCAAAATGCTTCGTATCTGGGCGGAGATCATGGCCGCACAGCAACCCCAAGGACGAGCCGACGAAGGTGACGTCGCGAAGAAACCCAGCAGCAAGTGGAAGATCACCTTGGCTACTCTGCTTAGCCTTACCCGTTGTGAAACGGAAGAACAGCTGCCCAGCCTCTACGGGGCAATGGCGAATGCCGGAAAGAGCGAGAGACTTGCCGTTCTCCAAGCTCTCTTCGACACTACAGCCAACGAGTTGCACTATGAGACCCCTCTCGCCACCACCGAGATCTGGGGAACTCTCGAACGTCTGGAGTTCCGTGCACCCACGGATTACGTGCCAGAGCGTGGCATAAACCCTTTCCTGGTCCTCGCGGGAAACGAACGTGGCACCCAAGCGCGCCGTCTACTGGAAGAACAGCAGATGTTGCTGGAAGGTGGCTCGAACGCGGCGCAACTCAGCGACGTTAGGGAACTACAGAGGGCGAAGGCCATCTTGTTCCCGACAAGCGAGAGAGCCACACGCAAGACCTTGGAAGCCTTCGCTGTGTTGCTGGCTGTGGTAGCAGGGCGAAACTCCGCCATCTTCCAAACCTTCAATCGAGAGATTGTGGAAGGCTGGAGAGGAGTGGAAAATCGCCTAGGAGACCTGGATGGGGACCACGGCGGGAGAGGCCTGATCTACATCAAGTATCTCTGCGCCATTCGCAGCGAACTCCAAGACTACTGGGAGCGTTGCGTAGCCACCCCTCGGGGCCACGTCGACGTGCCCAGATTTTTTGATCTGCAAAGCAACGTACGTCGCCTCGCATGGATGCCACCCACGTTGCCCCTCGCCTACCGTCCAGCGGGCCTGGGCCAGGCCTCTGGCCAGGCCAGTCCCGGAACCGGACGCGCCACTGGGACCCGGTCCAATCCGGTATCGGTGGCGACCTCGCCGGCCAACAGCGTGATCTCAATCGCCGGTTCGCCGGACAATCAAATGCAGGCCAAGAATGACGCCGTGGACGCGGAGCTAAAGGCCCTTGGAGACACCTTTGGAACCATCAAGAAGTTCCTCCGCGCCATCGCGCCAGAAGGTTCGGCCGAGGCGGCGCCGCCTCGCCTGTCCAACGGAAAGGTGGCATGCCTCTCCTGGCACGTCAGGGGGCAGTGCTTCACGGGGTGCGGACGCGCAGCCTCTCACGGCCCCCTCAACCCCGCGGACAAGACGACGCTCAAGGATTGGATCGAAGCTGGTTTGGCGCTTCGAGCCACGAGAGAAGGTAGCAGTAGACGAGCTGCTACTACCGGAGGAAGCGCCTGAGAGAGCGGTCGAGCGGCGACACCTACGCTTGTAGGAGCCGCCGCTTGCAGACCGCCTCCTCAACATACCAGCGCTAACTCCTCGAATGAAGCTATTATCAGTAGCTATGTTAATGAATTAGGTGAGTATGTTGATCGGGCTACCTGTCTATACACTAAGCATGGCTGGCATCGTACCTGCAACGACATGCGCGGCCGTTCAGACATCCAGAACGACATCGACAAGCTCCCGCACCCCGCAGCTCCGCTGCTCGAACGAGTCCGACGAAACGGAGTGCCCGTCACACTACAGACGGAACCGTGGAGTCGCGACACATTGGACTCCCGCCTTAGCAGGGGGCCCCATCGATCTGCACTAGACCATGCCGACTTTCTAAGAGAGGAATTTACGGATTTCTGCAAGAAAGGCTTCTGGATGATCCTACCATACGATTTGGTAAAGGATGAACCAGGCCTCAGGCTATCGCCCCTGGGAGTAGTGCCCCAATGAGAGAGGAGACCACGCATCATTGTGGACTATAGTTTTTATGGAGTAAACGCCGAGACCGTGCGACAAGCCCCGCAATCAGCCATGCAGTTCGGTAAAGCGCAGGAACGACTCACCGACAATATTGCTTTCTCAAACCCCGCCTTCGGCCCGGTTCTTGGGTACAAGATTGATATCTCCGACGGGTTTTACCGTATTCCGGTGGCTAACACCGGCTCTATCAAACTTGGTGTATTATTGCCCCCGGGCGTAGTTGGCGAAGAACCTATGGTCGCGTTCCCCTTAACGTTGCCGATGGGCTGGACTGAATCCCCGCCATGGTTCTGTGCTTTCACAGAAACGGCGTGCGATCTGGCAAATGCAGATTTGCAAATTGGGAAACGCTACCCGCCTCATCGGCTGGAAGGACAAGCGGGAAAGGACGATTTCATTGCAAACGACGAGCTAGGGGATGACGACCAACCTCAGAGGAAGGTCACAAGGTCACACAGGCCACTACTTTACAAGCGGCCGCTAGCTACAGTGGACGTCTTCGTCGACGATTTTTGTGGAGTCGGCCAAGACCACCCACGAAACCCGGTTACCAACCAGAGACGAACGGTGCTACACAACATCGACAAAGTCTTCCGTCCAAATGACCAACGGGACCCCGAGTTTCGAAAGGAGCCCATCTCCCAAAGTAAGCTGGATAAGGGAGATGCGGCGGCCCAAAATAAAAAGCGATTCTTGGGATGGGATTTCGGCACGAAATCCAAAACGCTGCACACGGCTAAGCACCGACGAGACAAGGCTCTAGCGGCGATAGAAGAAGCCTTGTCATCCAAAAGAGTCGGGCACACCAAGTGGGACAGCCTAACGGGGCAGCTTCAAAGCCTCGTCGCTGGCATGCCTGGTGCACTAGGACAATTTTCGCTGTTGCGTGCCGCGAGGCACCAAGGCGACGAAAATAGAGTACGAATGACCGGAGCGGTCCAAGAGCAACTTCGCACTTTCCAGGATCTCCTAAAGGATCCTGAACCTACTCTACTAGAAGAGCTAGTCCCCGGTGTACCACAAGATATTGGAGCCAGCGACGCAGCCAAGAAAGGAATGGGGGGAGTGTGGTTCACAGCGGATGGGCAAGCACTAGTGTGGCGGCAATGTTTTCCATTGTCGATACAAAACAGAATGGTGTCCAGCAAGAACCCCCGGGGGTCGGTTTCGATATCCGATCTTGAGACGGCAGCGACCATTGCGCACCAAGTGGTAAGAGCCGGCGCGGGCGAAATATACGGCGAAACACTACACAGCCTTGCCGACAACACGAATGCGGTAGTTTGGCGAGTAAAAGGCTCAACTACTACGACTAAGCCGGTCGCCTACCTGCTGAGACAGGCTGCCCTACTGACTCGCCAGCACAGAGCTGTGATCACATGGAATCACATCGCTGGAGAGGACAACAAGATGGCGGACGATGCCAGCCGACTATGGGAGTTGGACGACGCGCAATTTCTAACCTATTTTAACTCTAAATACCCGCAGGCGACCTCCTGGAGACTCTGCCAAGTCCCGAAAGAATGGAACTTGAGGCTGACATCCGCACTATTGCAGCAGAAGTCCAACACGGTGTCACTTCGCGACGTGCCCAGGCACAAAGCACCAACTGGGAGCTATGGACCGAGTTCTGCCACCGCTACCGCCTCAACCCTCTGCTCACCGACAGAGCCGACCCCATTCCGATCCTCCAAATCTTCATGCGCCGATACCGCGATGGACGGACAGCACCCTCTGGGCAGCAGGTCCACGCTCGAACGGCGGAAGACGCCCTACGTCAGGTGGCGCAGACGATGGCCGTATTGGGGACCCCCGACCCCCGCAAAGACAGCACCGGACGCATCGACCACCGAATCACCAGGCAGATTGCCGCCTGGAAAAAGCAGGACCCCCCGTCAAAACGAAAGAAACCGATCCCACGCGTCGTGCTTGAAGACTTCGCGACGGCCGCCTGGGCCTCTGCAAGACACCACCACCACGTCTGCGCCGACCTCCTGTGGATTGGAGTCTTCTGGCTCCTGCGTCCAAGCGAGTACCTCAGGACTTCGCACAAGGACCAGCGCCCCTTTCGACTCCAAGACGTCAAGTTCAAAATACCCGGCGGACGGACAAAACCCGCAACAACCATCCCGTTGGACGAGCTCGACCAAGCGGAAAAGGCAAACCTCCACTTCGAGCTCCAGAAGAATGGAATCATGGGAGAAGACATCTGGGCCTCACGCACAGAGGATCCCAAGTGCTGCCCAGTCCAAGCCCTGATTCGAAGAGTCAAAGAAATGAGAAATAAAAATGCGGCTGCCGACACGCCGTTGCACCGCTTCTTTGATGCCTCGGGCCGGGCCCGCTCGATCACGGACTCCCAAATAACCGCCTTGCTAAAAATTTATGCACAGGCCCGCCGCCTCGACGTGGAAGTCTCCGTTGGAGCCCTCCGCGCCACCGCTGCCACCGCCCTACTGAATGCCAAAGTCGACGTCACCTTGATCAAACTAGTTGGACGATGGCGCTCTGACGAAGTCATGCGATACTTCCATACGCAAGCAGACACCACGGATCCGCTTGCCCCCGCAATTCTCGCAAACCTCCCTTAACCCCAACCACCACCCTGCCATGGCCTAGATGGAGAAAAAGTTCACTCGAAGGGGTCGATTCGCGCGCGCGCGGAACCCACTTCTAGTAAACACGCCAATTGCCAACAGAGTGACAATAGAAGCGTAGCGGTTCCTAGAGCGAGCTGCCGGAAGAAATGGAGGCGGCTCGCTGCTAGTAACCGCGAAGTGAACGGACGGCGAAGGGACCGGGGAACCCGGATCGAATTTCGAACTACCCCATCTACCGCCCTACTAAAAGGAAGAAAGGACGAGGTAGGAGAAGACGATACTACGTGTTGAACGACAGCAACCATAAACTTTTTCTTCTTGCTATCGATAGCAAGAACTGGGAAGAGAAGCTTGATTCCAAGCTGACACTAGCAGACAATAGTTTACGATTGATTAACCCACCGCGCCCACCCTTTCGAGAAAAAGTTCACTCGAAGGGGTCGATTCGCGCGCACGCGGAACCCACTTCTAGTAAACACGCCAATTGCCAACAGAGTGACAATAGAAGCGTAGCGGTTCCTAGAGCGAGCTGCCGGAAGAAATGGAGGCGGCTCGCCATGTTCGCATGAGAGTCCAATTCACAACGAACCAAAGGCGAAGAATGGGGATTGGTCGGAGCGTTGTTCGAACTACGGATCACTGAAGCAACATGAAAATTCATAGGTTCCGGCACCATTGCCGAGGTGTTCTCATTTCGCCTCCTCTCGGACAACGCCGGGCCAATTCAAGACGAAGCTGTAGCATTGCCTTGGGCATGGGCACGAGCAATTATTTTCTTAAGGACCGCAGCGGCCTCCATGGGTGGGTTGGTCGAGGCTCCTGCGTCAGCAAAAGAAACATTTCCTTTAGATTTTGGGGTGGTGGCAGCATTGTGCAGTACACTGCTTTGCACGTCGACTCCTTCGAATGATTGTAGTGCAAAATAATTAGTCTACTTAGTCATGTGTGACATCATGTGTGATGACGTAGCATGACGAAAGCGTTGCGCGCGGACGCGGACGCTAGGCCGGTCTCGGACATCGTCGGACAGGCCCATAACCTATTGACGTCACCGACGACGTGACGTTGCACGACACAGGCATCGCGCATGACTCCTGCTGGTCGAATGCCGATGAGATCCTAGTGTCAATGCCACCTAAGATCTAGCACCTCGATGACATTGAGGTAACTATACTTTATTCCAGAGTAGCTGACGACGTCCAAAGAACCCTAGTACAACGTCGTAGCTAGTCTACTACAAGATGCATCAACCTCCTGTTCAGATTGTTGTCAATGCATGTCAAAGGTCTCGACTCTACTAGAACTACGAGAGCCTACGAGACAACTTGCATGAGAAATACATCTAGTTTTTAACTTAGCCATAATTTTCACAACTATTTCGATCCTACAAACGACGTAGTGCATAGTGTTAACACTCCACGACAATCGTCGTGATCAAGACTAACTTACCATCAAGATGAAGCTTTCTAACGCAACCGTCGCGGCCGTCGCCGCTATCCCTCGGAACGACATGATGAAAAGGGGTTTTCAACGCGCTCCAATCCCTATCCAACGTGAACCGGAAGTGATTGTGAACAAAGAGAAGCTTGTGACCTTCAAGTGCCGCAACATTCCCGACGATCCAAACTCGACTCAGTTTGAACTCTCGATTCTGCCTTTCAATGGCGACAAGTCGGCCGAGACCTGGTTTCGCTTGCAAGACAAGGCGGAAAAAGTGATCAAGGGTCAGAACTTGACCACTGGTCCGCAGAGGTACGAGTTCTATCGCCGTATCCTCATCGGAAAGGCTCTCGCCAGGTTCGAAGAGTCGGCAGCAGCCGCTGGAAACGAAACGATTGCAAATCTCAAGGCGACCCTACAAGGAGTCACCAATTACGTTCTCCCGGCTCGTGCACTTCAAACTCAGAAACGCTAAATGCGCCGTTTGTGTCGCAAGCCTCCCGAGATGACCATGAAGGAGTACATCAGTCGCTTCCAGCAGCTCAACCATTATTTGGCGTTGTTTGATACTACGCGTGGCGACAGGAACAAGCTACCCAAGGACGAGATTATCGAGCATGCAGAGTTTGCTATCCCCGCTAGTTGGCGTCAGCAGATGATCCTACAAGGTTTTGAGCCGATTGATCACACTTTGGATGAGTTCACCCAGTTCTGTGAGCGCCTCGAATTCACTGAAAAGTTACATGAAGCTAATCACGTCCGAAAGCCAAAGCCAGATGTCGCCCATCCTCCGAAGGGGAAGCGAGACCCGAGAATGGATCACTCGAAGCCCGCTGCTAAGCGCGGCGCCAATGACAAGACTCCTCCCTTTAAATGTGCCTACCATGGCCCTAACTGGTCCCACAACACCGGGGACTGCAAGATGGTGGTGGCGCAGGCCCAGAAGATGGCTGCCGCCCATGGAAATTTCATCAAGAACGGCGAAAAGAAGCCTCGTTACGGCAACCGTACTTGGGTACGTGACGATGGCGGCGCCAACAAGAAAGAAGAACTGCATGCCATGATCCAGAACATGGTCAAGGATGCGGTCAAGGACGAGCGCAAGCGCAAGGCGGTTGATCCACCCGACGAGGAAAACTTCAATGTGGATGAACTCTTGGCTAACCTTGTCGCTAGCGACGATGAAAACTGAAGGTGTGAGCGAGTTGTACACGAAAAAGCTAGTTTAATGCATAATGTTAAGGACGAGTTATCCTATTACAAAGTCTCTGAAAGAGTAAGTGGGAAACGCAAAAATTGCGGATGTGACGAAGTTTTCGTTTTCCACGAGCAACGCGATGGAGCACGACATGCGCACCCATCTGTCTATATACCATCCGAGCCGGGCGAGGTCTTCGCCTCATTGGACCAATGCATTAATTACCGTATCGCGGCGGAATCGCACGCGATAACACGACTGTACAACCGGAGCTCACCAAAACGCCAGAAAACCGCGCCAGACGAAATTCCGTACTGTTTCGCGCAAATTAACACGCGCCTAGGCAAGGCCAAGGCGGCAGCGTTGACGACGCTACTAGACACCGGAGCATCACGAGGACTGATCTCCGAGAAGCATGTCAAGAAACTACGTGTCAGGACGACACCATCGAGAACCACCTTCACGACAGCTGGAGGTGTCGTCGAGACACACCGCGAAGTAAAAATCCAGTTTAAACTTCCGGAATTTCATGCCAATAGGGTGATTGAATGGGTCTTCCAGGTGACATCCGACCTTGGCAACTACGACATGATCATTGGCAGAGATCTTCTGCGAGAACTAGGTGTCAAGTTCGACTTCAAGACAAGGGAAGTCGAATGGGACTCAGCTGCTATAGCAATGAAGATATATGGCGAGACGCCCGACGAAGACGCCTGGCAGGCCGACACAGATGGCGGTGCCAAGTCTATTAAACAAATCTTAGACGCTAAATATGCCCCAGCAGACATTCCGCAGAAAATCTCCGAGATGGACCATCTGTCGGAAGAAGATAAATCCGCCCTCAAGACGCTTCTTCAGAAACATGAGACGCTCTTTGACGGCACGCTCGGCACTTGGAAAGGCGAGCCCTATGATATCGAGCTAAAGCCTAATGTCACGCCATATCATGCGAGGCCATATCCAGTGCCGAAGGCATATGAACAGACGCTATGCGACGAGGTCGATCGCCTCTGCGCAGTCGGCGTACTAAAGAAAGTTAACCGCTCTGAATGGGCGGCACCGTCGTTCATCATCCCAAAGAAGGACAAGACGGTACGGTTCATCAACGACTTTCGCGAGCTCAACAAGCGAATCAAGCGGAAGCCATTCCCACTACCAAAGATACAAGAGCTACTGTTAAAACTAGAAGGTTTTCAGTACGCTACTAGCTTAGACCTAAACATGGGCTACTACCATGTGGAACTTAGTCCGAACGCAAAGAAACTTTGCACTCTCGTCTTCCCGTGGGGAAAATATGAGATGCAACGACTACCTATGGGACTCAGCAATAGCCCCGATATCTTTCAAGAAAAGATGTCGTCGCTGTTCGCAGATCTAGAGTACATACGCACGTACATAGATGATCTTCTAGTACTTACTAAGGGTAGTTACCTAGACCACCTAGAGAAACTCGACGTGGTACTACAACGTCTGAAAGACACGGGACTCAAGGTGAACATCAAGAAGTCCTTCTTCGCGAAAGCGGAGCTCGAATACCTTGGCTACTGGATTACCCGAGACGGCATCCAACCCATAGCAACCAAAGTGCAGGCAATTCAAGCCATGCTCGCACCGCGCAATAAAAAGGAACTACGCGCTTTCATCGGTATCGTGAATTATTATCGCGATATGTGGGTGCGCCGATCGCACATCCTCGCCCCGCTCGCATCACTTACGTCGAAAACGGCTAAGTGGGAGTGGACCGGCGCGCACCAAGAGGCATTTGACACGATGAAGAAAATAATAAGTAAGGAGGTTCTCCTGACCTACCCGAACTTTCAGTTACCGTTCGATATACATACCGACGCGAGCGACACGCAGCTTGGCGCAGTCATCTCGCAAAACGGTAAGCCAATCGCGTTCTATAGTCGCAAACTCAATCCTGCGCAGACACGGTATACTACTACCGAGCGGGAACTACTCGCTATTGTAGAAACACTCAAGGAGTTCCGTACGATTCTCCTGGGTCAACAGATTCGCGTCTACACCGACCACAAGAATCTGACCTATAAAAACTTTAATACTGAACGCGTTATGCGCTGGCGACTCATCCTCGAAGACTATGGTCCCGAACTAGTATACGTTAGAGGTGAAACGAACGTAGTAGCGGATGCTCTTAGTCGACTTGGTAAAAACGAAAAGCCCTTTACCGAGGCCAACTTCGCAGAGTACTTTGGGGGCGACGAACTACCCGAAAGCGTCTTCCCCCTCACCTACACGTACATTATGCGACATCAACGAAAAGATACCGCGCTGCTCCAGAAGGCAGCGTCGGACAGTAGATATAGTGTAAAGGTTTTTCGTGGGGGCGGTAAGAAACGTCCTCTAGTAGTTAGAGATAGTAAGATAGTTATTCCGCAGTCACTCCAACGTCGATGCGTTGAGTGGTACCATGAGACACTGTGTCATCCGGGCGAGACCCGAACAGAGCACACGATTCGGCAGCACTTCTACTGGAAAGGACTGCGAACCGATGTCGTCGATATCTGCAAAAAATGCAGGTTGTGCCAATTAACAAAATGCAAGACCCTTAAGTATGGGCACCTACCAATTAAGGAACCCGAGAGCGAACCTTGGGAAATCCTATGTGTCGACCTCATAGGCCCTTATGCGATTAACCAGGGTAAACGAGACAAGGGTAAACAGAAACAACTCGAACTTTGGTGCCTTACGATGATTGACCCGGCAACTGGCTGGTTCGAGATGGTTCGCGTACCCAACAAAGAGGCTTTTAGTATCGCCGAATTAGCCGAAAAGATGTGGTTCACGAGATACTCGTGGCCGCAACAGGTTATTTATGACCGCGGTACGGAGTTCATGGGCGAATTCCGGCGAATGGTCAAGGAAGACTACGGCGTGCTTGCGCGCCCAATCACTGCGAGGAATCCGCAGGCGAACGCAATACTCGAACGAGTACACCAAACTATCGGGAACATGATTCGTACGTTTGAACTGCAGCACTCAGACGATACAGTCGGACTTGATGGAATCCTGGCAGCCGTGAGTTCGCCGTTCGCGCGACATACCACACTACGCTACAGGCTACGCCGATGCAACTAGTATTCGGTAGAGATGCTATTCTCAACACCCGCTTCGAAGCTAACTGGAAGCTCATCCGTGAGCGCAAGATGCAACGCATTGTGAAGAACAATGCGGCAGAAAACAAAAACAAAAAACCAAAGTCTATTTTTAACCGGCAGGGGGAAACTAGTCGCCCAACCCGTCCCCGGCACCTACCGCCTGTAGCGATGTGAGGAATAAAGTACCGCACTGGATGCGGTGTTTTCTTTTTCGAAAGGCGATCAGCACATTTTTTATAATGGCTGATCCTGTGTTAGCTCAAGCAGTGCCCGAATGTTGGTTGCCTGGGTCATGCTGTGAAGAATGGCGGGTCGCCACAAGTCTATCCAGTCCTCAATTGTGTCAAGGGTGTGGTTAGCAGCCACGTGGAGATCGTAGGTGGGGTAGAACATGTGACGATCTTGTGGCATGGTTCGGGGGCGCCACTCGTATAGTTCGAGGAGTTGAGAGTGGAGGAGGATTTCCCGGCGTGCTTGTTGGTCTGCCTGGTCTTTGCCATGGCGTTCTGTATTGCGGATCTTCCATAGGTCAAACCAGTGCTTCAGAATGCGTGTGCCCACCTTGCGCACCCAGGCTGAACCGTCTGCCTGTTCCTCTACAAGGTTTTGTCTTGTGGCATATTCTCGATGAAGTCGTTGCCAGTATATGCTCCACCGAGCACGGAACAGATGGGACCAGCCAATGGTGTTTTGTGATTCAATCAGTTGATGATATGCTGCTGGATATCCGTTGGTGCCAATGCCCGGAAGGTTATTCGCCCATCTTTGGAGTCCGTCGCGGAGAATCTTGCATAACATTGGGTCGGATCGAAGTTTCTGCTCCACGAAGCGGATGGTTGTTGTGATCATAGTGGTTCTCCAAGCAGAGCGGGACGGGCCGGGGCATCGGATAACATGGTCGTTGTCCTCAGACTCGCAATCATCGCAGGATGGGCACCTGGGGGAGTGGTGGTGGCTATTTCTGTGAGCAATGGCCCCTGTGGGGGCAATCATATGCAAATGCTTCGCGAGGGTGGTTTCCTGGGAACGGTGGGTGCGGATGATTTGTTTGTATGCTGACCAGTCGATCTCTGAACATATGGAAGAGTCCCAGTTGAATAGTGTCTCGTAGTACTTAAACAACGTTGGCAGAGTGGCTGCTTCCCGGATCCTTGATTTGTAGTATGCTGTAACTGATTCGCCCTGAATGAGCAATTGTGCGCAGGTAGTTGGGAGGAATGTCACCACAGGCCGAGGGCCTCCTTCCTCTTCTTGGAACAGTTTTGCTTGATCATCAGCTTCGCAGTTAATGCGGGCTGCCTGGGACAGTTCGGCTCGGGGGCGGTGGCGATCCTGGTGGCCTTGGATCCACTTGACGGACGGGGGCTGTGGAAGTGCCTTGTATGATTCAACCACCATGGTAATCAGATCCCATTCCAGGGATAGCGTGGTATTGGGGATGCGGAATTTAGACTCCAAGATTTTCTTCAAGCATTTGATAACTCGTTTATTGTCGATATAATGTGAGAAACCAGTCTGTAATGGGATGCCTGTGAATTCCGACAGTCGTAGTAGGAAGCAGTAAATCGCAAGAGCTCCGTAACTCTCACATCGAAATGACTTGGGACGTGCTCCTGAGGCAGGACCTCGGCCCCGGAATAGTCGCTTATAGTCAAAGCTGTTGCAGACATGACCAAAGGAGGCCGAAACGGCCTTGGCCGAGCCGTCTGTGCCCACATGGAAATTGCCTTGGTTGAGAGTGTTCATGATGTTGGCCGGCGTGTCGAAAAGATCATGTTGCTGCAGCAATTCTCTCTCCCAGGACGGCAAGGTGTTGATGAATGTCGGGAAATTGGCTTGGTTTGGCAGGGTGGTAGGCGGAGGCGGCTGGTAGTTGAAGATGGGGCGGACGATTGCTCCTAATTCCGCTGCATGAACTGGGTAGCCAATGGCACGCTCAGGGGCAAAAGGGGGGTCGGAGTAGGTGTAGACATTACCATGGAGAGGGATCAAGCGGGAATACAGACTGCCTTGGGAATGCTGAAACAACGCATTGGAGATGGGGTCATGAACATACTTGGATCGCCTGCGGCACATGTGATGTTCAACTATCCACGCCCGCAGTGGGCGAGCAAGGAATCCATTCCGGTCCAGCAAGGTCATCATAAACCGGCGCCATGTGAGCCATGCTGGCGAGAATGGACGAGGCTGGTTGAAAAGTTGGGAACTCATCTGGCCTTCGAGCGGGGCTGCTGTGCCCTCCAGTATGCCAGGTAGGAGGCGGGAGCCTGTTGTATGGGTGATATCAGCAATCGTAACGACTTGGAGGTACCGCCGGCATGAATTAATTCGGTCCAACGTTGCAGGACGAGGGTCAAAGGCAATTGCGTGGTCCATAATGAAACTGTCATGCTGGCGAAGCAGGGGGGGCACCACGTCATTTTCCGCTGGTAGAAGGATGCTCCCTTTGATGGACTGAAGAAAATCACGGACGCTGCTGATCCATTTGGAGGGTGTAGGAGGAATCGTCTGGGAAGGGGACTCCCAGATGAACACAGATGTTCCCACATACGCTTGAGCCCAGCTCAGGGCGATAAGAAGTAACTTCCCTGGTTGGCCATCCGGTGTTCGCAGATGTTTCAATAGGAGTAGAATCTGCAGGAACCCTCGCTCCACGTAAAGCCGACGAAATCCAGCTCCCCCAAACACTCGTGGACCATATCTCACTGCCAGGGCCATATTGCGATTATAACCACAACTACTCACGATCATGATCATAAACCGACTCTGGATTGAGGTGCATTCAGCTTCCGAGAGTGATGTGACCAGAAAAGCATAGGTTACTGACGGGAGGTACATGCTGATGTAATAGGTCTTTGTATCAGATGGGGACAAGAAATTGGAAGAGAGAAGTTTCGCAGCGGCGTCGCTCTTCGTTTTCAGAATATCGTATTGCTTTTTCATACTCTGTGCTGGGTTCACGTAGCACCCCAGTGTTTTGTGGGATTTGTAGTTCGACAACTGTAGCACCTGAGATGGCACCAGTTGGAGCGGATTGCTCAGGATGATTGGTGGTGCGCTCACTCCCGGCCGGAGGAACGGAACACCATTCAGTTTCCACGTGCTGCTGATCAAGTGGAATGAACACTTGGGGATTTCAAGGGCCCCCCCAGAAGACCAGAGGAGGTCGTTCCATTTCTGGGCATCTTGCTGCATCCGTGCACAGAGGGCTTCAGCCGAAGGTTGAACATGAGCAGTGAAGTCATTTACGCCCTGGGTGCAATCGTCGACGAAACCCACCATATGAATGGTGAGTTCCAAGCGACCGTTGTAAGACACAAATGTTGCTCCGTTGGTTGCTGCGGCAAAGGCATCGAACAACACTGAGCACACAAAGCACCAGATCTGAGGCGAGTTTCCTGACCCTTGGCCCGTGCCATGAATGGGGAACATCTCACAGTGTTGGTACCAGGCGTCCGATATGCCAAGGCTCGTTTTTAAGCAAAACTTTGCTTCCTCTAGAGTGCTTGCATTGACGAGGACAACATGTCGGCACATGCCCATGTGTCGGCTGGCAAGGGAGGCAATAGCCGCCAGAATGCGATCGTAGCAGGAGGTCGCGTCAAGATCAAAATTGATGCCTGGCTTCATTGACAGCAGGTAGATATCATTCTGAAGAATCTCCAGAAACACTGGTTCATGCGCAGATCGGCCAACCCGGCTTCCATAGAGGCCGTCATTGAGCAGCTTATTGTCTTCGGCAAAATGAGAGGCTTGGCGCCATTTCACAGCAAGAAGGAGGTTATAATCAGCCTCGTATAGGTGTATCACGCGCAAACGATGAATGCGTGGGTCACCTGGGTCTTTCATCAGCATCACGTTCACAACGTTGGTCCAGCGATCATAATGGTACCCAAACTTTACGGCATAATTTAGCAGGGATACATGGGCATGAACAAGGAACCGTTGGCCATCCTCAATTTCTTCGGCGAGTGGGTTTGCTGGAGCCAGGCCGTGTCGTCGCCACAGAACATGGTAGTGGCCAAGATGCAAGCCGCTTGGGGATGTTGATGTTGATTCCGACCACTTCTTCACCTTGCCAAGGAATTCTTCGTCGGCGATAATTCCAGGGAGAATGGTCTCGGTCTTCTTCTGGAGATGTGCCACAAACAGTTGGGTGGCTTCGTCCAAAGTACTTGAGTCAAAATCGCCCGATAGAATGAGATCAGATGCCTGTCCATTGCCGTCGTATTGGAGTTGGGTTCGAATTTCTGGTGCTGTCATGGGTGTCCCTTCCGCTTGTCCAAAGTGCTCCCGATTGCGCTGGAGCAGTAATTCCTCAATTGCTGCAGGGACATGTTCGGTCCTCCAGTGGTCATCCCCAGAGGGGCATTCTTTTGGATGGACAGTCGGGTCGATTGGAACTTTGAGGCTGGATATGTCCCCAGCCCCGCCTCCCTTTCGTTGCATTGCTTGAAGACGTTGGTATGTCCGGTATATTGCCTCGGCTATTTTAAGTCGTCGTACAACTTTGGCTTTTCCATTGGCTTGGAGGGCTGCGTACATTTGCGCTTTTTCCTCCAGGTAATCTTCGCGCAGTTGCGCAGCTTGGAGACGTGCTGCCTGCAGGGTGCGGATGGCCTCGCGATAAAATGCCTGAGCGCTAGCCCAGTCAGGGGGCTCGATAACAGCCAGATCTGGATGCTTGGCAATACAAGCCTGGATGGCTGGTCCGTAGTCGATCAGGGGGTTCCGAAAGCGAGAAATCAACAGCTTGGAGTATCGAATAGTGGCCCAGGCTCGGGCAAAGGCAGGGCTCCATGGCGTCCTGTATCCGCATTTTGCCTTTTTCGCTGCCACCTTTGCAGCACGTTCCATATCGCGATCAAGGCTTTCGGCCAATCGATGATCCGGTGTTTGCAGGTCGTTCAATCGTTGAAGCCTTTCCACAAAGTTATGCGACTCCAGTTCTTTGATTTTGGTGGGAATGTAGCTTGCGACCACTCCTGGCATGCGGGAATTGAAATCACGCCGTGCAAACGGAGCAAGAGGAGTCGGTTTTGTACCAAACAGCACTTTTGTGTCAAAGTCGATGTGGAAGCCCCGATGGTCGCTTGTGATTCGATATTGATAAGGATCGTAGCCTGCAGATGTGACAAGTGCCAGTAGGGAAGGAGTGATCAGAGCATAATCAAGGCGTTTGTGGCCGCGATTGTACGTGCTGGGGATGGTGGTTGTTCCCAGACGAGCACCAAAAAGATCGATAAGTCCGCATGACTGAGCAACTTCTGCCATGCCGCTGTCAGGCTCGTGAATTTCTTCGTTAAAGTCTCCTACCAAAACAATTCGATCGCCGTTCTGTTGTTGCTGCAATATAAAGGCTTGGATATCCCGAATAAATGCTGCCCGGGGATTAATGCGGGTGTTGTCAAACTCCTGGGCGCCTTCGTCAATTAATTGGCTGATTTGCTGGTTTGCCGCCGTGTTGACCCCTGTGGTTTGATCCTGGCAGACTTGATATGCTGTGATGATGTGCACTGCAGCAGAATTCGCACCCTCGAGTCGGACGGACACCCAACGTCCCATTCGGTCGCGAGACGTGTGGCGAATGAGGGATGAAGTATCTTCGGTTACAAGCATTCCGGTGCCACCCGGCTTGTAGGTGCGTTTCATCTTGCGGCTTCCAGTACCAGCAACAAGCCGGTGATGTTTGAAAAATTTCCCCGCCACTAAATCCAGGGTTGTCTTAACGTCGTAGCGATTCACATCCTGGTTTAATTCAGTGAAGCATGCAAGGTCTGCATGGATTGCAGCCACAGAATCGCAGATCGCTGGCCAATCGCCGCCATCCGTGGACCATTTCTTGATCCCATTGAGATTGATAAAATACAGTCTGGTGGTATTGATGGGCTTGGCTTCGTCCATCACATCGCCAACAAATTCGTCGTCAAAGAAATCATTTCCCTCATACTCGTCAAGTTCTGATCCATCCTCAGAGCCTTCATCGAAGGGATACGCTTCCATCCATGCCTCATTCATTCTTCCATGGGCTGATGCGGATCAGCTGCCGGAAGTATCTCCTGGGTTACTTCAGACTCGTGCATTGCGGTTGGCTCGGGCCCCATCTCTGTTGGGGAATTTATTTTCCGGCGCTGTGGTGTGGCAGGTTTGAACGTCTCGTTGGCTAGTTGGAGCTCTAAGAGCTGGTGGACCATGGCTTGGAGGCTGCTAGTTTGAGCACTTTGCGCGGCAATGGCGTCGGTCAGGGTGGTAATTTTCTGTTGGAGGTCATCTCGTTCCTTAGTGGCGGCGGCAAGGGCGAGCTGATGGGCTTCTTGGAGATTGTTCAGCTGGGCCTGATACGCTAGACGGTCTGCTTCCCTGGCGTCGTTCGTGGACGTCAAAGCGGCCAGGATGGTAGGTGGTGCTGAGTCTGGTGAGCCTCCGTATCCTGGCGTTCCCCGCCCGTGTCCACGACCAGAGCTATGAGTACGAGCAGAGTAGGATACTGATGACATTGGGGATGGGTTCCCGTTGCGAACGACGTTAGTCCACGTTTGGAAGGGAGGACGCAAGGTCAGAGTAGTGTGGGGTGTCCTAGTTCCAGTATCCTCATCGTCAACGTTGTCGTCGTGATCGACCTCCTCATCATGCGCGGCTGCAGAAGCGACTGACACCGAATTGGAAAAAGCCGTGAATGCCGTATCGTACGAATCCTCATCGTCACTTTCGGCCCCATCGTCCTCTGTCCGAATCTTGGCAGAGGTAACACTCATGGCGGGGAAATTATCTGGAATTGACATCAGAGCATCGGCAGATAGGGATGATGTGAATGCATCCCATTTGGCCTCAATCCATTTGCGATACTGCTGAAACTTGTTCTTGTTCACAAGAATGCGCCATTCTCCACGGTCTTTTCCATTGAAGGATGAAACGATGTCGGATGCTCCATCATTGGAGAGAAAGTGGGGTTTGAGTTCCTGGACCACGGTGTCAGTGAGACCAACGACCTTGACAACCCACGTCTCGGCCATATCGCGGTTTTGCTGCTGGATGGCTTTGAGGAAAGCTTGGGGTTGAGTTTGTTTGTAGGCATAGGGGACAAAACTCATGGATTTACGCATAGACCCACTTTTCAAAAGGCGAGCCAATTCCTTAGCATCGCTACGATGACACTGAATTTCGTACGCTTGTGTCTGGTACTGGAAACCTTGACTCAGGTTGGAACGAATGCGGGAATGAACAATCTCAAAGCGCGGGATATTAATACCCTGACCGGACATCGCTTCGGAAAGTTTCTGCTTGGCAGTATGACGGTGCATATGCTTTGGGTTAAAGCCACGGACCAGACATCCCAGATGCGCAATATCCCAGTGCTCCAGATCAAAGTAGTGCATGTTAACGTAGGCTTTCCAGGATTTAATAGCCTCGAAAACAGCGTAGTGTTGTTTAATCGTTGCCAAGGAGACGGTGGACATCAACTTGTATACACAATACCATCGTCCCCTGCTCTTCTCCCGGGGGCTGGTTGCCTGACAGAGTTTAAACTTGGCTTTCAAAAGGTTCTGCAAAAGCTTCTTCTCGGTTGTGCCTTCGATCATCACAAATTCTTCGTTGTTGTGATCAAGTGCAATGATTTCATTGGGGAAAGAGGTGAGAATGGTGCAGAGGACATTTGCTTGTGCCTGCTGCGCGTTTGTTTTGCCTTCTGCTGAGTCAAAACACCAATTAAGGCACAATTCCATGGTTTCAACTTTCTTTTGACCGCTTCCGCCACTTGCAACCGTGGTGGCATCATCCTTGTCAGCTGGAGTAGAGGTAGTGGGGGTGCGGTGTGCATTAACAACGCGGGAGGCATCGATATGCATGGTAGTTAAATTGCCGGTCGGCATAGACGTTTCGCGCTGCTCTTACGTAGATTCTACGTAGAACTAGTACTAGGTGACAATAACGAGTAAATACACGACCTGCGCGATTGACTCTACCCGAAATTATTGCGGGAAACGTCCTCTAGTAGTTAGAGATAGTAAGATAGTTATTCCGCAGTCACTCCAACGTCGATGCGTTGAGTGGTACCACGAGACACTGTGTCATCCGAGTGAGACCCGAACAGAGCACACGATTCGGCAGCACTTCTACTGGAAAGGATTGCGAACCGACGTCGTCGATATCTGCAAAAAATGCAGGTTGTGCCAATTAACAAAACGCAAGACCCTTAAGTATGGGCACCTACCAATTAAGGAACCCGAGAGCGAACCTTGGGAAATCCTATGTGTCGACCTCATAGGCCCTTATGCGATTAACCAGGGTAAACGAGACAAGGGTAAACAGAAACAACTCGAACTTTGGTGCCTTACCATGATTGACCCGGCAACTTGCTGGTTCGAGATGGTTCGCGTACCCAACAAAGAGGCTTTTAGTATCGCCGAATTAGCCGAAAAGACGTGGTTCACGAGATACCCGTGGCCGCAACAGGTTATTTATGACCGCGGTACGGAGTTCATGGGCGAATTCCGGCGAATGGTCAAGGAAGACTATGGCGTGCTTGCGCGCCCAATCACTGCGAGGAATCCGCAGGCGAACGCAATACTCGAACGAGTACACCAAACTATCAGGAACATGATTCGTACGTTTGAACTGCAGCACTCAGACGATACAGTCGGACTTGATGGAATCCTGGCAGCCGTGATGTTCGCCGTTCGCGCGACATACCACACTACGCTACAGGCTACGCCGATGCAACTAGTATTCGGTAGAGATGCTATTCTCAACACCCGCTTCGAAGCTAACTGGAAGCTCATCCGTGAGCGCAAGATGCAACGCATTGTGAAGAACAATGCGGCAGAAAACAAAACGCGATTGCCGTATGAGTATCGCGCAGGCCAACAGATCATGATCAAGCAGGACCAACAACGTAAGTTCGGTGCTAACCCCTACGATGGTCCGTATCCAATCGTCGCCGTGAATGACAACGGTACAGTACGTATCGAGAAGGGTGCCGTTACTCAGACTTGGAACATTCGTAACATACATCCGTATCATAGTTAAGTCCTGTCCCTCCATCATGGGGGCGGGTGCAGTACACTGCTTTGCACGTCGACTCCTTCGAATGATTGTAGTCCAAAATTATTAGTCTACTTAGTCATGTGTGACATCATGTGTGATGACGTAGCATGACGAAAGCGTTGCGCGCGGACGCGGACGCTAGGCCGGTCTCGGACATCGTCGGACAGGCCCATAACCTATTGACGTCACCGACGACGTGACATTGCACGACACAGGCATCGTGCATGACTCCTGCTGGTCGAATGCCGATGAGATCCTAGTGTCAATGCCACCTAAGATCTGGCACCTCGATGACATTGAGGTAACTATACTTTATTCCAGAGTAGCTGACGACGTCCAAAGAACCCTAGTACAACGTCGTAGCTAGTCTACTACAAGATGCATCAACCTCCTGTTCGGATTGTTGTCGATGCATGTCAAAGGTCTCGACTCTACTAGAACTACGAGAGCCTACGAGACAACTTGCATGAGAAATACATCTAGTTTTTAACTTAGCCATAATTTTCACAACTATTTCGATCCTACAAACGACGTAGTGCAATTGGCACCCAAAGAAGTTTCCATCAAGGAAAGCACGTAGCTGCGGAGGGATTCATCATCATCCTTCGCTGCCGTGACGGCAGAGGCGGCAGCAGTCTGCTTAGCCAGAGCAGATTTAACACGTTTGTTCAGTTTCTTCTCGGGCATGCCACGGCCACGTTTGCCTGGGAGGGTACGGCCATGTCCATTGGCCTCCCTCTCGTTGCGGTAATTACGGAGTTCATCCTTTTGATCGGCCGGGAGTTTCGCATACTCCGCCTTCGTGTGCCATCGGAGTTCTACGCCACTGGTACCACGGCCCTTTTTAGGGGTCGTCTCAGCAGCAGAGACGTCGGCCTCCACAGAGGAGATCTCTGCGCCTCCATTGCGCTTGCCAGTTGTCTTCCTTTTTGCATTTACAGGACAGGCAGGGATTAATTCCGCAGCAGCATTTTCGAAGTTGTCCGACTGATCGTGGCGAGCCAGGGCAATGGCTGCCTGCAAAGGCGGGTGATTGCATTCAATGGCATCAATTAAATATTTAACACGCGTGATTTCGGCCGGGAGTTGGTACGTGACATGGTTCGAAGCAAGTTGCAACATCACATAAGCATTTCGATGCATAGCGACAAATTTTTCCAGGGTAAATTGATCTTGTCCCCGAAATTTGCGGTTGTGTAGCACATGCTCCTGCTCTTTAATTAGAGCGTCCCACTTGTCACGGCCGCAATGTTGTGCCAGAAGGGCCAGATAGGCACCACGGCCATCCTTCTTGCGTTGAAAAGGTTTCAACGAAGTGCACTACGCTGAAAGTACGATGAAAAAGTTGTAGTGGAAATAATTGTGAGATCTAAGTTATCGCTGATTCTATCGCTCCTAGACCACCAGGGTCTTTCCTCAACGCATCCTACATGCGTTGGATACAACTCCCACCGATCTAGCTCCTCGAATCTCTTCAAGGTCCATAGCTAGATACCGTTGGAAGTTCTATTCCAGTAGTAGACGTCGACGGCTCGCCGCGCTCGCCGTTGTCGTCGTCATTGCTCGTCAGCCGCGCCGGCCTTGCCCGTCCGTCCGTGCGTCCACAGACGTTCGACCAAGTCGACGTCAGCCAGGTATGTATCTGAGGTATGTTGGTACTACACGTAGGCCATTGTGTGTACTCATCGTTCGAACATTCTAACATTCCAATGTTACAACATTCTAACGTTCTAACTACTTGTTAGATCTAGAGGGGTATTCTAGTGTACTGCATGCGCCCCCATGACAAGGGCTTCTAAGAGCTCACTCGTCAGCAGCATCGCGTTCCTCGTACGGATGCAGATTCCGGATATTGTATGTTTGTTGCACCGCTCCTTTTCTGATGCGAATAGAGCCATTGTCATTAATGTGCACGATCTCATACGGACCGCTATAAGGATTCGTCCCATACTTACGGGATTGTTCATTACGGACCATTACCTTCTGTCCTACGCGATACCGGTAAACTCTTCGCGTCTTGTTTTCAGCTGTGTTATTTTGGATAATACGAGATTCCTTTCGTTCCTTAATTAATTTCCAGTTGGCTTCGAACCGGGTATTTAGGATAGCGTCGCGGCCAAACACTAGCTGTGTTGGCGTCGCTTGCATCGTTGTGTGATATGTTGCGCGTACTGCGAACATAGTGGCTGCAAGGACTCCGTCCAGTGACTCCGTGTCTTCGGAGTTTTGCAACTCGAAAGTGCGAATCATGTTCCCTATGGTTTGGTGAACTCGCTTAATAATTGAATTAGCCTGCGGGTTTCGCGCTGTGATTGGCTTGGTCATTACGCCGTAGTCTTCGCGCACCATTCTTCGGAATTCTCCCATGAATTCAGTTCCGCGGTCATAAATAATCTTTTGTGGCCACGGATATCTCGTAAACCACGCCATTTCGGCCGCACTGGCTATCAAAAAGGCTTCTTTATTTGCTATACGTACCATCTCGAACCATCCGGTTGCGGGATCTATCATCGTGAGACACCATAGTTGCAGTGTCTTCTTACTACCTAGTTGTTTTATCTTATATGGACCTATCAGGTCGACACATAGCGTATCCCAAGGGTCTATTTCTGCCGCCTTGGGTGGAAGATGCCCGTACTTGATTGTCTTTCGCTTTGTCAGCTGACAGGTCGGACAGGACTTGCAGATCCGCTCGACATCGCCGCGGATGTTCTTCCAGTAGAAGTGTTGTCGAATCGTTTGTTCGGTACGCGTTTCTCCTGGGTGACAGAGCATCTCGTGATACCACTTGACGCACCGCTTCTGGAGACTCGTTGGGAGAACAATCTTGTCCTCGCGTACTATTAGTTCTCGCTTCTTTCCGCCCCCACGATAGACTTTGACTGAATATCGCGGGTTTGTACGTACTTTAGATAATAAGGCGCGGTCGGCATTCTGCATGCGCACTATGTTCTTGTAAGTTAGGGGGAATGCATCGCGCGGTAATTCGTCGCCCGCCAAAAACTCATTTAAGTGAGATTCGGGGAAAGCTCTATCGTCGAGATCGAGTCGACTAAGCGCGTCCGCAACGACGTTGTGTTCGCCCTTGATATAGACGAGTTCGGGGCCAAACTCCTCGATTAAGAGGCGCCAACGCATGACACGCTCCGTATTAAATTCTTTATACGTAAGATTTTTATGGTCTGTGAAGACTCTGATTCGCTGTCCCAAAAGGATATTGCGAAATTCTTTAAGTGTTTCGACGATAGCTAAAAGCTCTCGTTCCGTCGTAGTATAGCGCGTTTGCGCTGGGTTCAATTTTCGACTATAGAACGCAATCGGTTTCCCGCATTGCGATAACACTGCACCTAGCTGAGTATGACTAGCATCGGTGTGTATTTCGAATGGTATGTTGAAATCGGGGTATGTTAGTAGTGTCTGCTTACTTATAATTCGTTTCATCGTGTCGAAGGCATTCTGCTCGACCGGACCCCATTGCCATTTGGCTTCTTTAGAAGTTAGCGCACTCAGAGGGGCTAGAACTTCAGAGCGGCGAATCCACATGTCGCGATAGTAGTTAACTACGCCTATGAATTTGCGGAGCTCGCGTTTATTGGTAGGTGCTTTCATAGCGTGAATAGCCTCTACTTTCTTTGCGACTGGTTGGATTCCATCTCGCGTTATCCAGTACCCAAGGTATTCCAGTTCGCCGCGGGCGAAAAAGGACTTCCGGGCGTTCACCTTGAGGCCGGTGTCTTTTAGACGTTTGAAAATGACTTCTAGTTTCTCTAGGTGGTCATCAAAATCGCCTGTAGTTCGTTCTAGTAGATCGTCGATGTACACTCGTACGTACTCTAGATCTTCAAAGAGGGTGCCCATTTTCTCTTGGAAAATGTCGGGACTATTCGAGAGTCCCATCGGCAGGTGTTGCATCTCGTACTTACCCCAAGGGAGTACGATAGTACATAGCTTCTTACTATCTGGACTTAGCTCTATGTGATAGTAGCCCATGTTGAGGTCGAGACTCGTCGCGTACTGAAAGCCTTCTAGCTTCATCAGTAAGTCCTGAATCTTCGGGATTGGGTACGGCTTGCGTTTAATCCGTTTGTTCAATTCTCTAAAATCGTTGATGAATCGAACTGTTCCATCCTTTTTGGGGATGATAAAGGTGGGCGCACCCCATTCGGAGCGGTTCACCTTTTTGAGTACTCCGACTTGACAGAGTCGTTCGACTTCATCGCGGAGAGTGCGCTCATACGCTTTCGGTACAGGGTACGCTCTAGCATGGTACGGCCTTGCACCTTCTACTAGTTCAATATCATAGGGGGCCCCACGCCATCGGCCGAGGGTACCATCGAATAGGGTCTGGTATTTTGTCAGTAGCTGTTCTACTAGCTTACTCATCCTTACTAAGGTGAGCTTGCTCTCTAGCAATGCTACGTGCATCGGCTTTCTCGTACTTGGCGTCGAGAATTTCCTTGACGCGGTCCGACATCTCGTCGACATGTCCGCGTTCATGTACATGATACGACGTCGCCGTCGTCGCATCTATTTCTTTCATTGGCATACGTGCATCGTCCCATTCTACTTCCATAGTCTTGAAGTCGATCACTAGACCTAGCTCTTGCATGAGGTCTCTGCCTATAATCATGTCGTAGTTACCTAGATCATCTGCTAGGTGAAAGTCCCACTCGATCAATCGATCGTCGTGTAGTTCCGGTAGACTGAGTTGCGTGGTCACGTGTTCAGTGCACTTATAACTACCGCTCATAGTTGTGAATACAGTAGTCGCTTTTTGGGTCTTTATTTTTAGTTTGCTAGCACTGCTCTTCTTCCAGAGACAGCCACTACCGCCAGAGTCAAGAAGCGCTTTGACGGTTACTACTTGTTGCCGACGTCCGCCGCGTTGGTTAACACATGCAAACGTGATCGGTACTAGATGACTGGATTTTTGTCGTTTGTTTGAGCCTACAGTTCGACTACCTCGAATCGTGTTCAATAAGTAAAGCTCGCGCTCGCGCTGTGCTTCCGCCAGACATGCGTCGAGAGAGCTGAAACTTCGAGATTTCGTTAGTTTAACGAAATTTCGACTTGCGTGTGATTTTTGCGAATTTTGTGTTGCGCTTGTAACGCTATCGCTATTGTAAAATGATTCCATCTGTTGGACATCGTCCCTTTGGGTAAAACTAGTGTAATCGTTCAATTCACCACTATTATTACTGTTGTATTCATATTCACACGTAGTCGCCGGCTCACATCGTCAATCCGTTTCGGTGTCGCTGTCGCTGCCGTCGCTGACGCTGAGTTTGTCGAAGTCGATACCGTCGAGATCATCCATATCGTAATTGAAATTATCCATCGAGGGAGGATCTTCGGCCTTGCGTTTCTTTGCGGATTGTTTGACCGCGTTCTCGACCATCGACTTGATGTAGGCATGAAGCTCGCCTGTTTTCTTCTTCTTTTCGCCATCACCATCGCTGTCGCTGCGGCGCCAAGTTTTGTTTTCGAAGCGGGCCTTTTTGAAACGACCTGCGACGTTCGAATGGGCAGCCGCCATCTTCTTGGCTTGATCCTTCAAAATAAGGCAATCATGGGTAGCATGGGTGTTGTTAGCGCCATGATAAAGACAATCATACTTGGCCTTACCGTCGGTTCCCGCTCTCGGGCCTCCGCGCTTCCTCTTCGAGGGTTTTTCGTCATTCGACTTGCCGTTGTTGTCTGCCTTCTTGCTGAGGGCTTCATTGATCTCCTCAGTAGCTTCCAGCCGTTCGCAGAAGTCTACAAAGTCTTGAACCGTATGGTCCACGGGCTCGAATCCCTGTAGGATCATCTCTTTGCGCCACTTGGCGGGGATTCCAAACTCGCAATTCTCCATGAGCTCGTCGTCGGGAATTTTGTTTTTCTCGCCTTTCTCGTCGAATAGCGCGAGGTAATCGTTTAGCTCGCGGAGCCGAGCCACATACGCCTTCATTGTCATCGTCGGGGGCTTTCGGCAGATCCGACGCATATAGCGCTTTTGAAGTTGCACCGCGTGCAAACTTTTCTCAAAACTCTCAGGAGTTTCGGCTTCGAGTTCCGAGGCCTTCGCGTTGAACGCGGCCAATACCTGGCCTTTCAGCAAATTGCGTGTTAACGCAAATTTCTGAGGTCCCGTAGTCAAGTCCTGACCCGCGATCACATCCTTAAGTCCGATAAGGAAAAGGAACCACTCTTCGGGCGTTCCGTCCGTGAAATGCGGTTGTTTGACGCGTCGCGTCAACGACTTTTTATCTTTTGGATCAATGCGCAAGTCGTATTGACTGTACGCCCCATCTTTGAGCTCCTTTGGCTCGGGTCTTTCGATACTGACCGGTGCTGATTTGAAGCCCTGCTTCTCGGCAGCGGTCTTCTTCGGGATGCTGTTTGCAATCTTCATCTTTAGCTCACGCGTGTAACGTGGAGTGTTAACACTGTGCACTACGCTGAAAGTACGATGAAAAAGTTGTAGTGGAAATAATTGTGAGATCTAAGTTATCGCTGATTCTATCGCTCCTAGACCACCAGGGTCTTTCCTCAACGCATCCTACATGCGTTGGATACAACTCCCACCGATCTAGCTCCTCGAATCTCTTCAAGGTCCATAGCTAGATACCGTTGGAAGTTCTATTCCAGTAGTAGACGTCGACGGCTCGCCGCGCTCGCCGTTGTCGTCGTCATTGCTCGTCAGCCGCGCCGGCCTTGCCCGTCCGTCCGTGCGTCCACAGACGTTCGACCAAGTCGACGTCAGCCAGGTATGTATCTGAGGTATGTTGGTACTACACGTAGGCCATTGTGTGTACTCATCGTTCGAACTTTCTAACATTCCAATGTTACAACATTCTAACGTTCTAACTACTTGTTAGATCTAGAGGGGTATTCTAGTGTACTGCAGAAGCATAGTATGAGGTTCCACGGAGGGTCTCCTCTAGCTTGTGGTAAACCAAGGTGTTGTCATCCTTGTATAGTGTGTGAGTGTGCGATGCACGACTGATCAATTCATCCTCAATACTGTCATAGCCATCGCCATAAGGTTGCAGCTCTCCACCAATCTCAACCAAGTTGGTATGAGTTGCCCGGGCGGACTCAGGGCGAATCACGTAGGAGAGGGGAATGTTGCGAGCACCAACAATTCGCGAGAGGTAGTCGTCAAACGATTCCACCCAACGGATAATGGGGTTGGATTTCGTAATCTTCGGCAATTCCGGTTCCTCTCCCTTCTTACGTTCCAGCAAGATCTTCCAGTGGTCATTGAAAGCCTTGCCAACAGGGTCCCACCTCATGTTCTCCACAGTCAAGGGGCGATCAACTGTCTTGTAGTATCGCACCAAGTTCGCCATGACTTTGAGGCGCATGACTGACTTGGCGCAGATCACAAATGGTTCTACCGGAACCGTCCTGGCAATCTCGCCTTCAGGTACAGGGTCGGCCTGGTTAGGATCCGGGGTGCGTCCAGATGGGCGATGGAGATTCTCTTTGACGTCATCAATCTCCTTGTCAGTAAAGTCAGCGAGATCCGAGGGCGTCTCAAGGCCCTCGTGCACGAGCTGGTCCACGGTACGGCTAGGGATCCCCATCTGTTCAGCTTCACGGAAGAAGAGATGGATGGAGAGCTCTTCAAAAGGAGTCATGGTCAACATGATGTCAGATGAATTTCAGCGATGATAGCGATAACGAGGATTCACAACCCATAAAGAGTGACCCATTGCAGATTTGCATTTCCATGGGCCACCTTTTCATAGGTTACCGTTGTCGTTTATATTTCTCGCAACAATTTATTGTGAATTATCGGATTGGCTGATAGCATATAATAAATACATGGTTGCATCCGATAAACCGCCATGGTCGGCTGGCGAATTTCCGTTCAGATCTGGTTGGGCGATCTGGGTCTGATAAACTAAATGATTGTGCATGATAACAGTAATTATGATTTAAGTATGTCGCTACATTGTTCGGGGAACTGGCATTTTGGTGCGTGGGTTAGCGATACGGCGATATCGCCAACCCACTTGCTGAATCACCAGGGGTGCGGATGGGCACGCTCAAACAATGGGCATGATTGCTGGGCGGTCCTGTCGGCGTCGTGGCGACCGTAGCAGGCGCAGTGGTGGCTGGTTGTTGTGCCAGGGTGAAGATGTCCGCCAGGCGTTGGAGTTCAGAATTGAGACGTTGTGTGGGCGGCAGGAAAGGGGCAGCTGGATGGGGATTTTGCAGGGCCTTGGCAAGTTCAGTGGTGGCACGTGCAGCCAAGTCAGCAGACGATAGTTGTGGCATCTGAAAATCGTGGGGCAAGAATTCCACGGTTTCGGCAACACGTTGGCGGCCGGTGGCATGGGAGACGGTGGTGTAGCAGCGGTAGTGGTCCATGGCCGGGCCAACATACCATGCAACTTCGCCATGGGGCGCCCACGATCCACGTTGGTCCGGAGTGTTGAATATAATGGTTTTGCATCCCGGGGGTGCCAAAGGGGTGCGGTTGAAGTCGAAGTTACCGTACAGCTGTGCATAGGCGGAGAGCCTGGGATTGAGACGCGACTGTCGGAGTAGGTTCAAGCTCGTCTCGGATTGGGGCAGGAGCTGGCACCAGAATCGAATTGGAAAGGATGGGTCCAGGGCACTGAGTCCTGCAATGAAATGATTTTTCCAAGTCCGAATGGCCCGTTCGGCAGCGTTGCGGCGATGGATGCTGCTGGGAGTGAGTTGGAAATCAATTTGTTGTTGCTGCAAGAAAGTTTTGAAAGCCCCACTGGCTTCGTTGTCAAGGCGTTGGAATTTTGGCTGCAGTCCGGCCACTACAAGGCGCTGGTGCAATTTTGCGTATGCTCGGAGCAATTCAGTGGCGCCTCGGCTGGTTATACCCTCCACCAGGATTGAATTACTGTCGTAGTCATATAAGACCATAACCGCTTTGACACCACGGCTAGATACTTGTGGAAAGTAGCCGGTTTGGTCGGAGAATATGCGTCCTGTAGGAAGATCTGTGACAGCGAGGACAACATCATTGGTGTGTAGTCCATCGGTAATTGTTGGTGCTGGGGGGCCCTCGGTGGGCTGTACTGGAGGAGTCTCCTCTGTGGGTCGCGTGTTTTGCCGTTGCTGGTCCATGTGGCCCATAATCGTGGCTGGTTGCAGTGTCAGATGGCGGCGTACCGTTTGAGTGTTGAAAGCTGGCCAGCCAACAAAGTGGTTGTTGGCCAAGGCTTGCAGTAAGGTGGACTTGGTGGGCGAGAACAGTGTTCGATGCAGGAACCGAACGATTTGGCTTGTGGTGCTATCGTGGATGGAATAGTTCATTTGCGGCTGCATAGTGGGTTGTGGGAGTGGAAGTGTCCACAGTCCATTGGAATGGCGGGTGCCACGGATGGCTTGGCGTTGCGGATGGCTGATATTGACACTTGTTGCATCGAAGGTGGCAGTGTAGCCCACATCGCAGAGTTTTCCAATGGCAACAAGGGAATTTTGCAAATTTGGCAGGATGTGTCCAGTACGTGCTGTCGCAGGGATATCAGGAAATGGGAGTGTTGCTGTGTGTGATGAGGTTAACTCGGCACCGTTTGGCATGGCAACGTGGACAGGAAAGGTGGCAGGTTGCGGGTCGCTAACATTGGCGGTGGTGGTAAAGAAATGATCCGTGGCACCCGTGTCGGCGAAGGCGAGGGATGATGGAGGTGGAAAGGGCTGCAGACATGGAGTATAATTCATATTGCTATGATTAATACTATGATTAGTCGGCCCGATTCCTCAGGCTGCCACAGGCTTGCCCTCCTGGTTACCTCCTTTGTTGTCCGATCAAGTCGCAGTGGCATCGTGGCCAGGCTTGGGTAGGCGGCATGTAGCACTACTGTGGCTGCGAGCGACCAAGTAGCCATGGGACCAGCAGTAGGATCCTTGGTCACGACGGGGCCCAGCCGGCTTGTTGCGGGAGCGATTGTTTTTCTTCAGGGCCTTGACTTCTTCCGCCAGCGCCTGCAATTGTTCGAGGATGGTGGCATTGGCCATGGCTTGGTTGGCTTGGGCCATGGCATTTTCATCATTGGGAGCCGGTGCCACCCAGGCTGCTGGAAGCTTGGGTGCAATGTTGTGGGCCATCCAGGCCACAGGGACAGTGGTTGCCATATTGTGGGCTGTGAGTTTTCCAGTATTGCTCTTTTGGTAGCGTAAGACAAGGGGTTGGAAGTGGGTGACAAATTTCTTCCAGGTGTCACGAGTGTCGGCAGTTTTGTTGTTCCACTTGTCGATGGCAGTTTCCAATACACCAGTTTGTTTGAGGGCAGCCAGGCCAGCACTGATCAATGCCTTGTCATCAATTGGAACACCACCGTCAGCAGCATAGGAGGTAATGGTCCGAAACCTGTCCACAAGGATCTGAAATGGTTCGGATGCAGTGTAGGGAGTGTGGAGTTTGGCCCGGTTGGCCTCGACTTCCGTGGGGGTGATGGCCCCGTACCCAGCAATGAGATCCTGCAGCAGTTGTTGCGTCGTGACGCCCATCAGACCTGTGTCGTCATCCTCGTAGGGGCGCATGAAGAGTGGTTCAATGCTTTCACTGATGAAATGGAGAAGGGCCTCGTTCAGGTTGGAGAACTCTTTGAATTCTCTAAGATCCTCGGCATACTGTCGGTTGGCTTCGCTGATTTGCGGGCCCGTCATGCCCTCAACATCGGGTGCATCTGGCGAGACGGGATCAACCCAGGCGGTGTCGCTAAGGTTGGCGTAACTTGTAGCGGGCATGACCATACCCAGGTGTCCATGTGCCGCCCCACCACGGGTGGAGTGGAACTTGGAAGCATTGCGATAGACCAGTTGGCGGAGAACTCGGAGATCTTCGTATGTTGGTTGGCCTTCGATGCGGACAGGGCGCGCAGGGAATGCGGTGTAGAACTCATCCTCAGACTGCGCTTTGAGCGTTGTAGTGGACGACATGGTCGTCAGCGTACCTTGCAACGGAGACGGGATCTCGGGACGTTTGGAGACAAGGGATCCTTAGTAATCTCTGCTAATATCACGTAGAAGTAGTGTGACGAGAAACGGGAGATTACTAAATAATGGCATTATTCTGTGATGTGTGTGCAGTACACTAGAATACCCCTCTAGACCTAACAAGTAGTTAGAACGTTAGAACGTTGTAACATTGCAACATTAGAATGTTCGAACGATGAGTACACACAATGGCCTACGTGTAGTACCAACATACCTTAGATATATACCTGCTGACGTCGACTTGGTCGAACGTCCGTGGACGCACGGACGGACGGGCAAGGCCGGCGCAGCTGACGAGCAACGACGACGACAACGGCGAGCGCGGCGAGCCGTCGATGTCTACTACTGGAATAGGAGTTCCAACGGTAGCTAGCTATAGACCTTGAAGAGATCCGAGAAGCTAGATCGGTGGGAGTTGCATCCAACGCATACGGGATGCGTTGAGGAAAGACTCCGGTGGTCTAGGAGCGATAGAATCAGCGATAACTTAGATCTCACAATTATTTCCACTACAACTATTTCATCGTACTTTCAGCGTAGTGCACAGTGTTAACACTCCACGTTACACGCGTGAGCTAAAGATGAAGATTGCAAACAGCATCCCGAAGAAGACCGCTGCCGAGAAGCAGGGCTTCAAATCAGCACCGGTCAGTATCGAAAGACCCGAGCCAAAGGAGCTCAAAGATGGGGCGTACAGTCAATACGACTTGCGCATTGATCCAAAAGACAAAAAATCGTTGACGCGACGCGTCAAACAACCGCATTTCACGGAAGGAACACCCGAAGAGTGGTTCCTTTTCCTCATCGGACTTAAGGATGTGATCGCGGGTCAGGACCTGACTACGGGACCTCAGAAATTTGCTTTAACACGCAATTTGCTGAAAGGCCAGGTATTGGCTGCGTTCAACGCGAAGGCCTCGGAACTCGAAGCCGAAACTCCTGAGACTTTCGAGAAAAGTTTGCACGCGGTTACGGCGTATGTTCTCCCAAAACGCGCGGTGCAACTTCAAAAACGCTATATGCGTCGGATCTGCCGAAAGCCCCCGACGATGACAATGAAGGCGTATGTGGCTCGGCTCCGCGAGCTAAACGAGTACCTCGCGCTATTCAACGAGAAAGGCGAGAAAAACAAAATTCCCGACGACGAGCTCATGGAGAATTGCGAGTTTGGAATCCCTGCCAAGTGGCGCAAAGAGATGATCCTACAGGGATTCGAGCCCGTGGACCACACGGTTCAAGACTTTGTAGACTTCTGCGAACGGCTGGAAGCTACCGAGGAAATCAATGAGGCCCTCAGCAAGAAGGCAGACAACAACGGCAAGTCGAATGACGAAAAACCCTCGAAGAGGAAGCGCGGAGGCCCGAGAGCGGGAACCGACGGTAAGGCCAAGTATGATTGTCTTTATCATGGCGCTAACAACACCCATGCTACCCATGATTGCCTTATTTTAAAGGATCAAGCAAAGAAGATGGCGGCTGCCCATTCGAACGTTGCCGGTCGTTTCAAAAAGGCCCGCTTCGAAAACAAAACTTGGCGCCGCAGCGACAGCGATGGTGATGGCGAAAAGAAGAAGAAAACAGGCGAGCTTCATGCCTACATCAAGTCGATGGTCGAAAACGCGGTCAAACAATCTGTGAAGAAGCGCAAGGCCGAAGACCCTCCCTCGATGGATAATTTTAACTACGATATGATTATAGGCAGAGACCTCATGCAAGAGCTGGGTCTAGTGATCGACTTCAACGCTATGGAAGTAGAATGGGACGACGCACGTATGCCAATGAAAGAAATAGATGCGACGACGGCGACGTCGTATCATGTACATGAACGCGGACACATCAACGAGATGTCGGACCGCGTCAAGGAAATTCTCGATGCCAAGTACGAGAAAGCCGATGCACGCAGCATCGCTAGAGAGCAAACTCACCTTAGTAAGGATGAGCAGAGTAAGCTAGAACAGCTACTGACAAAATACCAGACCCTGTTCGATGGTACCCTCGGCCGATGGCGTGGGGCCCCCTATGATATTGAACTAGTAGAAGGTGCCAAGCCGTACCATGCTAGAGCGTACCCTGTACCGAAAGCGTATGAGCGTACCCTCCGCGATGAAGTCGAATGACTCTGTCAAGTCGGAGTACTCAAAAAGGTGAACCGCTCCGAATGGGGTGCGCCCACCTTTATCATCCCCAAAAAGGATGGAACAGTTCGATTCATCAACAATTTTAGAGAATTGAACAAACGGATTAAACGCAAGCCGTATCCAATCCCAAAGATTCAGGACTTACTGATGAAGCTAGAAGGCTTTCAGTATGCGACAAGTCTCGACCTCAACATGGGCTACTATCACATAGAGCTAAGTCCAGATAGTAAGAAGCTATGTACTATCGTACTACCTTGGGGTAAGTACGAGATGCAACGCTTGCCGATGGGACTCTCGAATAGTCCCGACATTTTCCAAGAGAAGATGGGCACCCTCTTTGAAGATCTAGAGTACGTACGAGTGTACATCGATGATCTACTAGAACTAACTAAAGGCGATTTTGATGACCACCTAGAGAAACTAGAAGTCATTTTCAAACATCTAGAAGACACCGGTCTCAAGGTGAATGCCCGGAAGTCCTTCTTCGCCCGTGGCGAACTGGAATACCTTGGGTACTGGATAACGCGAGATGGAATCCAACCAGTCGCAAAGAAAGTAGAGGCTATTCATGCTATGAAAGCACCTACCAATAAACGCGAGCTCCGCAAGTTCATAGGCGTAGTTAACTACTACCGCGACATGTGGATTCGCCGCTCTGAAGTTTTAGCCCCTCTGAGTGCGCTAACTTCTAAAGAAGCCAAATGGCAATGGGGTCCGGTCGAGCAGAATGCCTTCGACATGATGAAACGAATTATAAGTAAGCAGACACTACTAACATACCCCGATTTCAACATACCATTCGAAATACACACCGATGCTAGTCATACTCAGCTAGGTGCAGTGTTATCGCAATGCGGGAAACCGATTGCGTTCTATAGTCGAAAATTGAACCCAGCGCAAACGCGCTATACTACGACGGAACGAGAGCTTTTAGCTATCGTCGAAACACTTAAAGAATTTCGCAATATCCTTTTGGGACAGCGAATCAGAGTCTTCACAGACCATAAAAATCTTACGTATAAAGAATTTAATACGGAGCGTGTCATGCGTTGGCGCCTCTTAATCGAGGAGTTTGGCCCCGAACTCGTCTATATCAAGGGCGAACACAACGTCGTTGCGGACGCGCTTAGTCGACTCGATCTCGACGATAGAGCTTTCCCCGAATCTCACTTAAATGAGTTTTTGGCGGGCGACGAATTACCGCGCGATGCATTCCCCCTCACTTACAAGAATATAGCGCGCATGCAGAATGCCGACCGCGCCTTATTAGCTAAAGTACGTACAAACCCGCGATATTCAGTCAAAGTCTATCGTGGGGGCGGAAAGAAGCGAGAACTAATAGTACGCGAGGACAAGATTGTTCTCCCAACGAGTCTCCAGAAACGGTGCGTCAAGTGGTATCATGAGATGCTCTGTCACCCGGGAGAAACGCGTACCGAACAAACGATTCGACAACACTTCTACTGGAAGAACATCCGCGGCGATGTCGAGCGAATCTGCAAGTCCTGTCCGACCTGTCAGCTGACGAAGCGAAAGACAATCAAGTACGGGCATCTTCCACCCAAGGCGGCAGAAATAGACCCTTGGGATACGCTATGTGTTGACCTGATAGGTCCATATAAGATAAAACAACTAGGTAGTAAAAAGACACTACAACGATGGTGTCTCACTATGATAGATCCCGCAACCGGATGGTTCGAGATGGTACGTATAGCAAATAAAGAAGCCTTTTCGATAGCCAGTGCGGCCGAAATGGCGTGGTTTACGAGATACCCGTGGCCACAAAAGATCATTTATGACCGCGGAACTGAATCCATGGGAGAATTCCGAAGAATGGTGCGCGAAGACTACGGCGTAATGACCAAGCCAATTACAGCGCGAAACCCACAGGCCAATTCAATTATCGAGCGAGTTCACCAAACCATAGGGAACATGATTCGCACTTTCGAGTTGCAAAACTCCGAAGACACGGAGTCGCTGGACGGAGTCCTTGCAGCCACTATGTTTGCAGTACGCGCAACGTATCACACAACAATGCAAGCGACACCATCACAGCTGGTGTTTGGCCGCGATGCTATTCTCAACACCTGGTTCGAAGCTAACTGGAAATTAATTAAGGAACGAAAACAATCTCGTATCATCCAAAATAACGAAGCAGAAAACAAGACGCGAAGAGTTTACCGGTATCGCGTAGGACAGAAGGTAATGGTCCGCAATGAACAATCCCGCAAGTATGGGACAAATCCGTATAGCGGTCCGTATGAGATCGTGTACATTAATGACAATGGCTCTATCCGCATCAGGAAAGGAGCAGTACAACAAACATACAATATCCGGAATCTGCATCCGTATGAAGAACGCGATGCTGCTGACGAGTGAGCTCTTAGAAGCCCTTGTCATGGGGGCGCATGCAGTACACTAGAATACCCCTCTAGACCTAACAAGTAGTTAGAACGTTAGAACGTTGTAACATTGCAACATTAGAATGTTCGAACGATGAGTACACACAATGGCCTACGTGTAGTACCAACATACCTTAGATATATACCTGCTGACGTCGACTTGGTCGAACGTCCGTGGACGCACGGACGGACGGGCAAGGCCGGCGCAGCTGACGAGCAACGACGACGACAACGGCGAGCGCGGCGAGCCGTCGATGTCTACTACTGGAATAGGAGTTCCAACGGTAGCTAGCTATAGACCTTGAAGAGATCCGAGAAGCTAGATCGGTGGGAGTTGCATCCAACGCATACGGGATGCGTTGAGGAAAGACTCCGGTGGTCTAGGAGCAATAGAATCAGCGATAACTTTAGATCTCACAATTATTTCCACTACAACTATTTCATCGTACTTTCAGCGTAGTGCATGTGGTTTCGAGTGGCGCGCCGGGCAATCGGCATTGGGCGCGCCAACGGATGATAACGGTGAGATATTGGCGGGCCCGCGCGCGTGTGAGTCCAACGGATGTAAACGGTGCCCGGGAAATGGCGGGCATATGTGCTGGATACTGGTAGCATTAGCACATCATGGAGCCGCAGTGGGTTTACCCCCGGAGGCAGTTCTATCTGAGGTACCCGAGCGCGAGCCAAGCTGATTTCTCATTACCCCAAAAAGTTGCGAATTTTTATATAGGATAAGCTCCATCCCCGAAGATTCCCGAATCCGTAGCGCCGGAAGGTGGCATGCAGAAAGCCAGCCATTATACATTAATGTATACTTCTTAATGTTATTTTATTGAAAATTTTGGGAATGTTTCGGTGTTTAGGCGCAGCGACAGAGGTAAGACGTGTACTGCACATGTATTCCACCTATGTGAATAAAAATAACACGTGCCCGGTCAGGGCTTGTAGTCGCACTAGTCGAAGTTCGAGCCGTAATAAATAACACGTGCTAAAAGGACAAGATTAGTCGAATGAGTCAAATCATGTGATTGGGTCCAAGAGAAGTCGATTGTCGTCGCGTCAATCGTGTGGTACGAGGGTGGTACAGACGGCGTACTGCGAATCGGACGAGTCGATTGGTCAAACTAATCGAAAGTTATTGTCCCCTTGCCAAAAAGTTCGTCGTGCCATGGGCTACAGGTGGTATGCGTTACTATCTACGTTAGCCTCCTTGAAGAGATTGGATCCTCATGCCAACAATGGCAATATTTGACATCGTAGCCATGATCATTCCGGCGGCAAGATCGGTCCTCTCATCGTCAAGGTAGCTTGTCTAACTTGATAGCTTGCACTCTTCGCAATGGAAGATGGTTCTTGAATAGCAGTGGGGAGAAAGCACGGTAATGCCATCGCTGTCTCTGCAAGAGATTACTTGTTAGTGGTACCATCCGATAGATAGCAAAAATGACTATTTGTTATGCTTTGTGATTGGTGATGCCCCGTCCTACTAGCTACAAAGAAGTCCGGTGCAGCACCAGTAGTACTTCCTCGTTTACAGCAAGCCCTTTGAAAGAGAAGCTTCGAAATTAAATTCACACCTTGCTGGCAAAGAATCTCGTGTCTCTTTGGGCACGGAAGCTTGTACACGACAGAGGTTTTGAGCGATCTGCTGGCGCTAGGTTTGTAAGTTTGGAATGCATACTGAAGTACGCAATGCCATTGCACGTAATTCATCTTATCAAAAACAGATTGAAGATATGAAAGTGGAACGTTCACTGTGTGAGGTAGACAAGACAGAAAGAATTCAGAGAATTGACGCCCGGAATCATCTGTAGAAAGTTGAAACTTTTGGCAATAAAAGGCAGTGTTGAACACACAATGGTCATTCCTTGAGAATTAGCTTGTTAAGAAGTGACCATAATACACCGCAATTGTGCCCACAGTCTCAAAGCTTGAAAGCGTGAATGAAAAGTTGCGTCAAGCAATGTTCCAAGTGAAGCAGAACTCAACCGGGAAGACTTCTCTGAGATGTTCAATCCAGCAACAAACACTTTGTCTTAAAGTCGAAGACAGTTGACTCGTCCGGGGCAATTATTTATCCGAATGGATACATGAAACAGTTGGTCAAATGAGATGAATGGCAAAAAGTAGAACAACCGAATAAGGTTGTGCCGCCAAGACGGTTTGGTTGTAGAATTGCAAGCCGCCCTTGTTCGTGTCCGTGGTAGCTTCAAAATCTTCCTTTCCAGCTGCAAAAGTATCATTATCTTCCTTTCCCTGTTACATGAAAGTGCTAAGAGTGGCGGTGATATCGGGATCAGAGATGATTGAATTGAAATGCCATGATCATGTCCCGTTGTTGCAGGTTGCCAGGTTGCCATGAAAGTCGTGGTTTTGAGGCGAAGGCAGGGCTACGGGGTCTCTGGTACATTTTACACGTGTGTATGGTACGCCGTGCCTCAGCGTCGCGCCTGTTACATGTACTGTAAACTTTTCCCGCACCTTGCCCACATGCTCCGGCAACAACAATAATAAGTTGTCAAACAACTGCTCATGGTCTACATCCACACCTCCAACAATGACAACTACTGGTATTAAGAGGTAAGGTGTATGATTCTTAGTTGTAGCGATGACGCATTATTTGCTTTGCCCATTCGGTTTCTTCACATTTTCCCATAGCTTTTCGCTTCCTGTCACTTTCTGCTGGTTGCCCACTTCTTTTGTGACATTTTTAAGGAATCAGATGCTCTCACAGGCAAAAGGCATCAAATGAGAACCACAATTGAGTGTATGAAGTGACGGGAGATGCTAGTGCAGCTCTCCGATTGTTGACAACCGCCCAAGGTCCCTCGTCGCGGTACAATCAAGCCTTGTTGCAAGCCATGCTTTCGCCACACAACAACAACAACAACAACAAGACAATCAAATCATGAATCATTTGATGAATTTGGAAGATTCAATAGTATTAGTATTATCGCAATCGTCGGCAGCATCTTGCAAAGGTCGGTGCGATGACTGGACACTTCCGATAATGTGGTCTTTTGCCGTTCAAGCTTGTGTCTTTTCCTGTTACGCCGTCGATGAAGCAGTCCAAGTCGGCAGCCGGAGCACTCGAATATCTTCTTCGGCTTTTGTGGGTTTTGTTGCCCTTGGGTTGGAGTCTTCAGTTTGATTGTGGGCGTCACACGGGTGCTTTTCATGGAGGTTCAGCATTCGTCTTACAGCGATACAGTCATTCGCTGAAATTCCATATTCGTCGCCGTTGCCAGGCCATATGAGACAAACGGCCTTCCTACTCTTTTCTTGGGTTTCATGGGGGAATCATCAATTTACGCCAATGGCTAAGCCAACAATAAGCCATGTGATGATTGGTAGTAGAAGTAAGGTGCGGATGTACTACAACTAATAGTACTTTCTGCATTTCGACTGGGCGCGTTGATTGTTGCTTTTCTTTGCTATCCGTCTTCAGAATTCGTTGTTGATTGTTGCTTTTGTTTGCTAGTCTTCATCAGAATTCGCGTCGTGACGTCGTCGTGGTCGCTGGCTGTTGTTAATTGTTGCATTTCGCTAGTCGTTGTTGATTGTTGCTTTTGTTTGCTATCCGTCATCAGCATTTCGTTGCTATTCTTCAGCAGACAAATGTATCACCAAACAACCCGCTCAAACCAGTTATTAAATGTTTACCTCTATGTTGATCATATGAGTTGGCAAACATTGGTACGAGGCCAATAACTTCTGTCGCAAATCAAACAAAGCAGTGTTGTCCTCGCGTTGACAGGTCCAAATCGGCACAAGGCCAATAACTTTTGTCGCAAATCAAACAAAGCAGTGACTTTTGTGGCTGGAGAAACAGTTGCAGCTGAATTTGTGGTCGCTTGGCTCATACCCCAGATGCATCAACCCCGTTGTTGATTTGGCTAGTTTAGATCACAGTTATCTTGATACTTTTATCGGTCCTGACGGTGAATCTGTAACCAATGCCAAGGATCTAGTATGCTTTGGAAGATGCTGCTAATTGTTCAGAAAATGTTGGATAAATCCAACGGAGAGTCCGGTCTTTGCTTAGCTCAAAGTTAGCACTTCATTCATCAGAGGGTTTATTGTTGTGGTTTCGCTGTATGCCTTATTCCCCAGTCTGCTGAAATGGAGGACTCTAATAATTCGTGGAAGAGGATGGCTGCATCGTCTCCTGTCATGGTATTTTGTTTTATCAAAAAGCAAGATAGTCCAAGGATGTGAGGTATCCTGCCGACAATCTTGGGTTAGGGTGCCGACAATCTTGTTGTTCATTGCAATTCGGGCCATTTTACTTAACTCTGCTGTTTGAACTGCCACATGACGAAATGCGCAGCAGCAAGACTAGACAAAATTATTATCAGTGCCGTTTTCCTTGGAGATGCGCGGCCCACTCACAAAGTCCTTGAAAATCAGTCCCCTGGTCTTGCTGGAAGTATTTGTCAACACAAAGGCCGTCGTCAATGCGAAATGGCTCGGCGGGGCACAATCTGCATGAAAGCAAGTCACGAAAATTGACGTCAATGCTGGAAAAAAGGCAACAATACCGCTAAAATGACAGCATGTACCAAGTTCAATGGAACAATGGAGTGAGCAAATTGGTCTACCTGATGCCTTGAAGGGACACCAGTTTCAAAGAGTAATTGCAGCCAAGTTACCACAGCCAGACGGTGCAGATGAAGGGTTCCTGTTGGCTGTCGACGCAGCACAAACAAACAAAAAGAAAGAAAAAAAGGAAAAAGAAAAGGATTTGTCCACCGAAAGCAGAAAACACAAAACAAAGTGAGAATTTGGAAGAGCGTAGCAAAAGATTGTCTCGACCGCCGTCCCCATGAAGGGAAACGCGACCGTTAATTCCCCGTGATAGTCGCCAAGATTAGGGACTCAGGCGGGACTGGAAATGCCCGCGATATAAAGTAAGGTCACAATTTTGTTTCGTCCAATTGTTGAATCACCATCCATCGTATGTGTGTTTGTGCTTGAATCGTCCGCCACTCCTTGCTAGATTTAATGGTTTATCAGACCCAGAGTCTCCGTACAGCCTGGGAAGGCTACGACAATATCTGTTTCTCCATAAAGATGATGAGGAGATTCGGCGCAAAGAGGCAAAAAGGAAAGCCCATGGTCGTCGCTTCGTGTTTTGCATCCGACGCGGCAAAACTGGCGATCATACTGCCATGCTCGCATACTACGGGCTGGTATGCGCGCGCCAACTAGGTGGACGCACCTAAATACAAACCCTGCGTTCGGGGGTTAACGGCACGGGTATTTAAGAGAGAAAAATGTGCAATGCACGAAGTATACCCTTTTAAGCAACCTTGTGGAGCGCATCGCCTGATCAGCGATTGTCGTTAGCACATGGTACCTGCGGTCTTGCTCGACAGAATGTGTGACTGAGCAAGGTGATGTGCCGATTTCACCAATGCTGAAAAAAAAATCCTCCAAAAAGATATCAAAAGGATCTTTCGTTACCGTACCCTCGTACCACGTTCGTTTCTGATCAACATGGCTGCTGCTGTCGCTTTTCGTAATTACCTTGAGGCCACCCTTGGTTTTGATGGGACCCAGTCCACGGCTGTCACCGACCAAGGTTTTGATGACCCTGAGGAGTTTCGCCAACTGACCGATGATGATGTTGATCGTTTGTGTGCTACCATTCGTCGTCCTGGGGGACAGGTTGGTGGCAACCCCAATCCCGGGGTCCTCATTGGCCAGAACCATGCTTTGCGTTTGAAACAACTCGCCTATTATCTTCGTTATTTGTATGCTGTTGGTCGCCCTTGGAACGCTGCTGCTGCAACTCGTAACGTTTTGAGAACCTTGTGGCAGTACAAGCTGCAGATTGATGAGGTGATTGCTGCCGGGAATCCCGACTTCCCCGAAAAGTTCACTACTTCCAAGAAAGCGCGTGAAACTATCGAAAACATGGAAGCGTGGGTCCACTCGTCTTATGGCTTGGAGAGACTTCCATTGGCTTACCTCGTTCGTACCGTTGTCGATGTTCCGGATCCCGCAAATGACCCGCTTGGATATGGCCAGCCCTCATTCCACGAGGAGCTTATTCGTCGTGCGTCTCACAACGGGGCTGTTTATGCTGCCAACAATGAGAAACTATGGCTCATGGTCCGCCATGTTACTCATGGGACCGAGGCGTGGTCTTTCGTGAAAGGCAATGCCTCGACCAAGAATGGTCGGGCCGCTTACCATGCCATCAAGTCCCAGTATACTGGGGCAAGCCACGTTAATCAAGTGAAATTGGAAGCCGATCGTGTTATCGCCACAACGTTCTGGAATGGTAAAGCACGCAACTTTACCTGGCAGGGCTTCGTTGCTCGTCTAACTTCTGCCTTCACCGATTTAGCTGACCATGGTGAGGCTAGGAGTGAAAACTCCAAAGTTCGTACTCTCCTGGATGCTATCACCGATCCGAAGCTCCAGGTCGCAAAAGGATTAATTGCTGGGGATGATCGTCGCTCGAACGACTATCAGCTTGCCGTTGATTTCTTGGGCGGGCAACTCGCTGCCAATGAATCGTCGGCTTCGCGTAACCCCTTGCCTCGTAATATTTCGTCCATGTCACAAAATGATAATTCAGGCCGTGGAGGTGGCCGAGGATACAATGCCTCAGGAAGAGGCGGAAGAGGGAGCAGGAATCAGGGGAGAGGCCGTGGCGGCGGGCGCGGTCGCGGAGGTCGTGGTCGTGGCGGCGGCGGTCGCTTCTCTGAATCAGGACACCTGCTGAACAACGGGTCGTACCCTCCAACTATCTGGGCTACTTTTACCAGGGAGGAACGAGACTATGTGAATGAACAGCGTGCCCGTAATCGTGAAAGAAATGTTTCTTCTACCCAATCTTCCGGTGGAACTACTTTTACCTCGAATCAGAATGAAGCATCGACCACCCCAGCGACGAACAATAATAATAACAACAACAACATGGGGGACAATATGACCAGGCGAAATAATAATGGAAATCGAAACAATGGTGGGAGCAACTGACTAGGAAGAAGAGCTGCATCCTTGCACCGGATTGCATCGTCGTCGTCTGGAGCTGTGGTTCAGGTGTGGAGATGTGAGCTCGATTCTCATGCGGATACTTGCGCTTTCTCTGAGAGCGGATGTTATGTGTTATATGTCTACCAATATGATATTGAAGTGAATGGGTTTCATGCTTCGATGGGCCCAATTTCAAAAGTTCGCGAGTGTTTGGTCGCTGTTGGGTACGACTGCCCTCTCACCTATCAAACTTTTATTTTGTTGTTTGACCATGTTTTGGTCGTTCCGGGTATGGGTTGCCATCTGCTATGCCCGGATCAATTGCGAGAAAACCAGCTGATTGTTAATGATGTCCCGTTGTTGAGGATTCCGTCGGCTCAGCGAAAGTCAACGGACCATTGTATCATTGAGGGGACTGCTGACCTGCGGATCCCTCTGCAGTATGACAAACCCTTTTCGTTCTTTCCGTGCAGAAAGCCCTCGAGAGAAGAGGCCACCGATCCGGTGAACAATATTCATGTTCGAATGACGAGTGAATTAGAATGGAAACCGTCCGATCCTCATTGCAACAATGCAGAGGAACACCTGCGACAAACGGTCGGCGGTAACAATTTTCACAATCTCGACTCTGTCGTGGCGAAGCGTCTTGTGTCGGCTTTCAATGTTGCGTCAATGATACAAAATCAGGCCCTTTCGGCATTTCTAGGGAACAAAGTTTCGGCTACTTTATCGGGAGTAAAGACCACTGCAAAAACTACGTTGGTTAAAGCAGATGCCCTGGCGCGTCGTTGGAGAATCTCAATTGAAGCTGCGCAACGAACGCTTAACAAAACGACTCAACGTGCCGTCAGAGACTGGAGCAAGGTCTCAGGGGACCGTTTATTTCGGCCCTCCCATTATCAGCTCCGGTATCCAAGGTTGAAATGTGCTATGTATACCGACACGAAGTTTGGTCCCTGCACATCGCTTGAGGGGACTACTTGCCTCCAAGTTTATGCTACGACATTTCAATGGTGCCGAGCTTTCCCGTTGCGACAAGAAAAAGATGCTCATACATCGCTGGATAAATTATTTCGTGCATTCGGATTTCCTGAAGCGATTATTCCGGATTCGGCTACTACCTTAACGCAAGGAGAATTCTTGAGGCGCTGTCAAAAGGCGCAGGTTCCTATTTATCCGGTGGAGCCTTACATGCATAACCAAGCAAGAGCGGAGGACACGATTCGGGAAGTTACCCGATTGTATGAGAGGACGATGACCTCACGTAACGTACCAGCTGTTTTGTGGGACAGATGCTTTATGACTTGTTGCGAACAACGATCTCACACTGTTTTAAATCACCCCGAGCAAGAAGGTGAATGCGCCACTACAATTATTACAGGTAATACTGCAGATATTTCACATCTCGTGGACTTTGCGTTCTACGATTGGTGTTGGTCTCGGTCGCCGGCAGAATCAACCCAACCGAAAAAGCAGCTCACTCGCTGGCTTGGCCCAAGCTTTGAAGTTGGAGACGAGCTCTGCTTCGCCGTGCTGACCTCGAAGGGGACAATTTTGCATCGTACTTCAGTCATTCCGCTGTTGCCCGAGGAGCATCGCTCCGAGGACATTAAGCAAACGAAAAAGGAGTTCACTGAAAAGTTAAAGGTGTCGCTTGGTAACCGAATAAAAGGAATTTCTGTCGAGCCGGAAGAAGATGATGATCGGTTTATCCGTGTCGAGGCAACCGTTCCGGAATATGAGAGATACGACGACGATGAAGAAGAAAGGGAGCGGAAATTCCACCAATGGGAACCGCCTCCAGTTGATGAGGAAGAGGACCAGCTTGCATTTGACAAATATGTGTCATCAAAAGTTCGTATGGCCTCGGGTGACGGTAATTCGTTTTTCACAGGTATCGTAAAGGGCCGGAAGCGTGGCCCTGATGGGAAATTCATTGGTTTCTACCATGACAATCCTATCCTTGACACGAGCATCTACGAAGTTGAATTTGATGATGGTCATGTTGAAGCGTACAATGCTAACCAGATCGCGGAAGCAATTTATGCCACAGTTGATGATGAAGGCTACACCGTCATGCATTTGAAAGAGTTCGTCGACCACAAGCGTGATGGGAGTGCCTTGTCGAAAGATGATGCTTGGATTGAGCGTCATGGCCAGAGAATACCCAAGAGAACAACGAAAGGATGGAAAGTTTGTGCCGAAATGGTCGATGGATCAACTGAATGGCTCTCGCTGAAGGATGCGAAAGAGGGCTATCCAGTGCAACTGGCGGAGTATGCTGTCGCAAATAAACTTGTTGAAGAACCGGTGTTTGTTTGGTGGGTTCCCTATACTCTCCGAAAACGTGATCGGATTTTGAAAGCAGTCAAACGTCGCGCGATTCGTCGCAAAAATGAGAAATTTGGAATCGAAGTCCCGGGGCCCATGGACGTGGCCCGGGCACGAGCTATTGATGCTGAAACCGGTACTGACCTGTGGGAGAAGGCAATGGCCAAGGAAGTTAAAACTGTGCTGCCTGCCTTAAAAGTCCTTGAAGACAGTGAACAACCACCAGTAGGGTCGCAGCAGATCGACCTGATGATTATTTTTGATGTTAAAATGGATCTGACAAGAAAGGCCCGGATCTGCGCAAGAGGCGATCAGACCGAGGCGCCGTCATCGATTACATATGCGTCGGTTGTGACGCGGGAAAGTATACGAATTGCATTCCTTATTGCCGCTTTGAATGGTCTTAACATTTTGTCTGCCGATATCGCAGGAGCTTACTTGCATGCGCCTTGCGCAGAAAAGGTTCACACAATCCTAGGTCCGGAGTTTGGCTCTCTCCAGGGTCGGAGAGCTGTGATCATTAAGGCACTCTATGGATTATCGTCCGCAGGATTTTCATGGAGGTCTCATTGTGCAAAGGTTTTGAGGGAGGAATTGCAATTTATTCCATGCCGTGCTGATATGGATGTTTGGCGTCGTGAGGCATTGCACCCGAACGGCGAAAAATATTATGAGTATTTACTTGTGTATACTGACGACTTGCTGTGTGTCTCTCACGATCCAAAGTCAATCCTGAACGATCTTAATGATCGGTTCCTATTGAAACCAGAGTCAGTGGGAGAGCCAACATCCTATCTAGGAGCCTCAATCTCCAAATATTGGATTGACGGTGATGCTAATTTTAAATGGGCCATTGGTTCAGAGGAGTACGTGAAAGAAGCAATCCGCGTGATCCAATTACGGATCGATGGGACCCTGAAGAATAAGGTCAGCTCTGTACTACCGAATGGCTACAGACCAGAGCTGGATTCGTCGCCACTACTGAATGACGACGGTGTATCATTTTACATGCAATGTATTGGAATTTTGCGTTGGATTGTTGAGTTGGGGAGAATTGACATCTGCGGAGAGGTTTCGATGCTGTCAGCGTATAATGCGTGCCCGAGGAAAGGGCATCTGGATGCGGTGCTACACATTTTTGCATATTTGAAGTCTCATGATCGATCAAAACTTGTTATGGATGACGCCTACATGGAGTGGGAAGAGTTACCCAAATGCGATTGGTCGGAATTCTATCCGTGGGCTAAAGATGAATGGCCGCCGGACACACCAAAACCATTAGGAAAACCAGTGGTAATTACTATGTTCGTTGATGCTTCGCATGCTGCTAACCTTGTTACTCGACAGTCGCGCACAGGTGTGTTGATTTTCTTGAACAGAGCGCCAATTGTTTGGTACTCAAAGAAACAGAACAGTGTTGAAACAAGTTCGTTTGGCTCCGAGTTCATGGCTTTAAAAACCGGAGTTGAGTTGTTGGAAGCGTTGCGCTACAAGCTGAGAATGATGGGCATCCCTATTGAGGGCTATGCCAATGTTAGAGTTGACAACATGTCCGTCGTGAAGAATACAAGCGTCCCCGAATCGATGCTGAAGAAGAAGTCGAATTCCATTGCGTATCACTACGTTCGTTCAAAGGCTGCGGCCGATATCATTCGTATTGGGTATGAGTCTACACAATCGAACCTGGCTGATATGCTGACCAAGATTCAAACTGGACCGGAGAGAAAGAGATTATGTTCGAAGGTTATGTTTTAGGTTGATGTCGAAGATGCGTTTGGCTCCGCAGGGTGGCAGTGACCTTTCGCGAGGGATCTGTTGGAGTTAGACGTCCATCCAAAGAGGTGGTAACCCTTAGGCAAGAGATGACAATGCCATCGGATCATATAGTATCCGAGTAGCATTGAGGGGACCGTTAATTCCCCGTGATAGTCGCCAAGATTAGGGACTCAGGCGGGACTGGAAATGCCCGCGATATAAAGTAAGGTCACAATTTTGTTTCGTCCAATTGTTGAATCACCATCCATCGTATGTGTGTTTGTGCTTGAATCGTCCGCCACTCCTTGCTAGATTTAATGCGACTGCGCCCTCGGCAGAGGCCGCAGCGTATCCTACGTAATCCACGGCCTCTCTCTCTCTATCATTTTCCAGTCGAACTAGTCGTATTCCATTTAGTCCATCCACTTGTGCTCAACAGCAGTCGAGCCAGTCGTACAGCATTCTCTCTCTCTCACTCCCTTGACACTCCACGTGGAAGACAAATACGTAAACACCGTTGCCTCCAACTTCGCATTATTACCCCTTGTTAATAATTTAGTAGGACAAATAATGCTTTAAACATGGCTGCTTGATAACTATCCCCCTTCTGCGTCCCCTCTACCGGTCGTTACGGCAGAGACGGGCTGGCGCTTGGCCTTCGCCGGCATCGTCTTTTAGTCCAATTAGTCCAATTTCAAATATTAATAGGCAAAATGGCTGGAGGCCAATAACTTTCGCACAAAACAAGATATCTAGCGATGACAGTTCTACAATGATCTCTATGATGTATCAGTTTGGTCTTAGCCTCTGCGTCAATATTTCTCCTTCCTCCTTTTGGTTTTTATGGCAGAGCCACCTGTATGCATTCATTGACTTCCAACCGCTTCGACTTCTTTTCTCTGTCCACCACAAACTAATTGGCTCCTAGCCAAAAACATTCACGCGAAAAGAAGTTCCTTGTGTTGTTGTGTTGGTTAATCTTTGCCTCTCGTTCCTCTCTTAGGTATTCCTTGTTGGTTCTGTTCATTTTTTTATGGCAAAGCCACCTGTATGCATGCATTCATTGACTTCCGACCATCTCGACTCCATTCTTCCGTCCGCCAACCGGAGTCTTCATGGCATGACCAGCTACCACCGTACTGACCAGAGTCCCCACTGCGGCGTGGAGGGATCCCCATCGATTTGTGTCTTCCACAAGTCCTTTCCATACCTGAAAATGAGGCCCCAAAGTCCAGATTTGGAAATGATGAGGTACGTCTGGAAATCTGGATTTGATTTCCAGGAGGCGATTTCCACCCCCTATAGTCGGGGGGTTTGCACCAAAACCTTAAAATACCACTTTCCACAGGGGAGTTTCCAGACCCTATAGAAACGGCCTTACCAACGGTACACCATACCCTTCCCGGCCCCCCGACACGACAGGCTCCAGCGCGCATGCCAGGTCAGTACAGCTCAACGTTTTTGCGCCACTTGTACGATATCGCGCGCAACGCATCGGACGGGAAAATACCCCACGCTCCCGTGGAGCCTCAACAAGGGCCCCTCCCATACATTTCATTGATAGAGAGACTTCTTCTAACCAATCTATGATTTTGTCTGTTCAACTCTGATCATGATGTTGCCTCCTTATGCACAACAAAATCCCCCCCCCAAAGCGAAGAACCCCCTGCTGTTGGCAGCTGCCCCCATTCATTTAACTACTTTGATTCTGGGCATTGCAATTGGATGGTTGATTCGAGGATTTGGACTTCTTCCCCATCAAGAAATCAGGGATTTGCCCCAGAGTCCGATAGTATCCTGCCCAACAATTAGTAGTGCCAGCAGTCTCACTGCCAACCCAGCCCGCCAGGGTCAAACTAATTTCCTCAAGATATTGGCGCACTCTGCAATTGCAAGGCGTCAAGAGTTCCCAGCATCAGATCGCTTGGATTCCTTTTGTGACATTATTGCTCAAGGGTTTTCATACAACAAGAACACCCCTAGCATGCAAGCAGCAGCTGATCTTTTGAAACCATGGTTCTCAGAATTACCAGACTCGCCATTTGGAGAAAAGATTACAGAAGGCAATATAGGTCTCTTTTCGGATCATCGAGTTCAATTCATGCTAGATCGAGTCCCTGTCCAGGATACCCACATTTTGGAACTTGGACCCCTGGAAGCAGGACATTCCTACATGTTGTCGAAAGCAGGTGCCTATGTTACCTCAATTGAAGGAAATCCCTTGGGATACCTCAAGACAATATTGGTGAAGGATATGTATGATCTGACCTTGGTCAAGTCAACTTTTGGCAACTTTGTGGATTCATTGGAGCTTGCAGTCCAACATCAACAACGATTTGATGCTGCTGTGGCAATTGGAGTGATATATCACATGACAGAACCCATCAAAGTGTTGCATATGCTATCTCAGGTGACTGATACAGTCATGATATGGACGCACTACTATCATGCCAGCCGGGCTGGCGATGCTGGTAGAGTTTTTGCAGACACCAATCCCACTCTGACGATTGGAGGATATACCCACACACCACATTGTTATCGATATGGTGGTGATCGTGGCAATCAATTTATTGGTGGTCAAGAAACAGAAGCCTGCTTGTTGGATCGTAGGGATCTCCTTGAGAGTCTAACCCACTGGGGATTCACCAATATCGAGATCCAATCCGAAACGGTGGATACCCATGGAGGGGGGGCGGAAATTTCCTTTTTGGCACGTCGACGCAAAGCAGTAGTCAAGTAAACATAAGTAGACAAGTCAGTATTACTAAGCTAGAAGTCATGTTGGAATTCTAGCTTTGTGTGGCGGCTATGTCGCTTCGGCCAGTCGCTCACTCTCGGATGCACTTTGCAAATAATAGTAATAGATAGTAGTAGCTCTTGGTGGTTTGGCGGCCTAGTTACTGGGCAGTAGCTGGGGCCCACACCACGCCGGTAGACCATGGATCTATTCGGTCAGCCACTAATACGGACACGTTGTTGGGGCCGGATCAAATTTGGGTGGGAGCAGAGCGTGGGTGCAAGTCAGTAGAGGGGAACTTCATGATTAGGATGGAGCGTGAAGGTGCCGTCGCGGAGCATGCGGGTGTCGTCTGTCTGTCCGTCTGTCTGTCTATGACCTCGATGACGTCGCCATCCGCTGATGGATCTGCCACCAATGACGCAGGATGATAGCGAGTAGACGAGCATAAACCTAGTCTCACATTCTTCATCACTACAGGTTGTGAAGCCCTTTCCATCGCTTTTGTTGTTGTTTCCTCTCTCTTTTGTATCGATGGCTCGTGGTCGTGGTGTTGGCCGTGCTGGTCGAACTGCAGTCGGCAGCATTCCTCAGCGCACCCAACCTCGTCGTTCGGCGGCCGCTCCGAAGGCTCAGGACGACCCTCCTGTCGCCAATGACACGCCTCGCGAAGCCATGATGGTTGATGTGGATGCCTTGGCAGATGCTCAAGGAGGCACCCTTGGTGGTGGTTCTTTGTCTGACCCCATGGACGATCACCCTCCCACCGGTACCACTTTATTCCCTCCGTTCGATGGCCACCGCGTCAGCGTGCCTTTCGGCACCCCTCCACCGGGTGTGCCCGACACTGATCTGGTGCTACCACCGCATACCAGCCCACATTCCCTGACCATCCCTGGTGCTGGCCATGCCAGCAACCCTGCTCTAATGATGTCGCTGTCAGATTCCAACGCCCTCTTTCTACAGCAGTCCAGCTCGGCCACCTTGGGCAATTTTGTCCCAGTGCCGATGGGCTCTGCCCCTGAGGAGGCCTTGCGAGCCTTGTTGGACGTCCAGGCAATTATAGTCCAGCGTCGTAATCAAGGTCATTATTTCGGCCCGGTCACCTTTATCTACAAAGGCGGCCACAAGATTGATTTACTTTTGGACCCACTGGCTCTTAGCGACGATGAGGCTCTTCGTGCTGCCCGTCATCGCTGGAGTGTTGAGCGTGCCATTGAACTACAGTTCCTTGGCTCGACTCCACTCTTCGGAGCCCGCCTCCTGGCTACTGTCCTACAGCAGCTACTCTCGCCTTGTCTCTTTGAGACCGTTGTGGCACGTGTCCCTGGCGACGATAGCTTGCTCATTCAAGATGGCGTTCTACTTTGGTTACTTTGTTGGAAAGTTTTGTTTCCGACTACGGCTGTGTTCACAAAAGCTTTCACGGCTCACTGTGACAGGCTGACTTTGGACAGGTTTGGGAATGACTTCCCTGCCTTCGTGAGATCGTTCCGGCGGCTGATTAATATAGCTGCTCGACATAACCTAGAAAGCTCTCAGAGCTTGCTCGAGCGTTTTCTTCGTGGCTGCGTTGCATGCCCCCGTCCTATCGTCCAGCACCATTTCCGTGCAATTTTCATATCGTTTGTCGCCAATCCCTCATCGGATCAATGGGATCTCAGCAAGCTTTTGGACGAAGCCGAAAGATTGTACAGTTCAGCGGTCGCGTTCAATTTACCGGATCATTCATTCACCCCTGCTGCTTCCCCCGGTTTCAGCTTGGCCGGAATTCAATCGAACGACGGCATCATTGCCTTCTTTACCGAAGCTTTGAAAGCCGCTGTCGCCTCGGCTACTACTGGAACTTCTACTGGCAAGCCCTCGGCTACCAAGCGCAGCAATCGGGCTAAATTTAAGACTTTGAAAAGTCGCTATGCCAACTTGCCCAAGCCCACATGGCTGACCGACACACCCACTAATTCTACTGAGGTGCGCACCTTTAATGAGAAAGAATGGAAATGGTGCCCGACTTGTGCTCGATGGACGACGTGCCTCCAGGCACACAAAAATTGTTCTGAACGATTAGCACGCAAGCACAAATTCAAGTCTTCTGCCACCGCTTCGTCGGGAGCTACTGCGGCGATGGCTACTACTGTTCCTGTCTTGCCTGCGCCGAGTCCTGCTCTTGCTCCTGCACCAAAGGATAATAATCCTTTTGGGGACCTCACCGCCGCCGGTCATGCTCTGGCCGCTCACTTTGCTACCCAGCTTCGTCTTAGTCGCGAGGCTGCTGGCAGCAAGTAGTGCCTATTGGTTCCCTCCCTCCAGGTTCAGGGCTTTCTTCTATTATTCAAGTTCTTGGCCCGGTCTAAACTAAGAAAATGAAGACCCATTTCAATCATTACTTTACGAAATGGCATGGGTTGTTGTGGTCCCTGCTGCCTGCTCGCCCTGATTTTAACTACAGGCGGCGCCTCTACAGATCTCGAATTCGTCGTGCGCGTCCGGTTTCGTCAGCTAATTACCGGAGCCCTGCTGAAATTCCCGTGCTACCTGAAACCTACGCTCCTGGAAAATTGGCCAATAATTTATTTGCCCAGCAATGCCGAGCCCATCTAAGTACTTTACTTGACCATGATCATGTGGCCTTGCTGAGCATCACGTCCGATGATGTTCCTGTCATTCTGGATTCGGGGGCGACCATCGCGATTGGAATTGATCGATCTGATTTCGTCGGCGCCATCTCCCCTTGCCCCATGGCGGAATTGAAAGGCATCGGAAGTGGTCTTGCGGTGCGAGGTATTGGCACTGTCAAATGGAGTTTTCATGACATTGATGGACAGCAATGCGATGTTTGCCTACGTGCCCTTTATGTTCCCGATTGCCCTGTTCGATTACTTCCTCCTCAACAATTATCCACTGATCCGAGTGGTTGCGAATCCAATGGTGCCTGGGTTGGCCACGGCGATAATGCTCTGGTTTTCTACAATGGTCATTGCTTGCCCTTTGCTTACGACAAAGCATCGAACCTACCAATTGGCAAGACTATTCCCGGAGTCTCCCGTTTCAGGGCGTTCCTAAGTAATTTATCGGCTAGTCATCCCAAGGCTGTTCACTCTACGGATGCACCGGAGTCTCTCGCACCATTGTTTGCCTCTGCTCTCAGTGAGGATCAGAAACTACTGCTGAGTTATCATCGTCGACACGGGCATATTGGGATGAGCCGGATTCAGGAATGGGCACGAGCTGGACTATTCGAAATTCCCAAGCGCCTGGCAAAATGCCCTATCCCAGTTTGCCCCGCCTGTCATTTTGGCGGAATGCATCGGCGCCCTCACTCTCATGAGATAGGGAGTTCGACTATTCCCATTGAGGCTCCTGGCGATTTTATCGCAGTTGATCAAATGGAATCCGCCTTGGGCGGACGGATTCCTTTCACAAGAGGCCGCCCTTCGAATAGGCGCTACAAGTGCAGTACGGTGTTTGTGGACGCATTTTCCAAATATGCAAAATCTTGTCTCCAAGAGTCAACTGCAGCCGAGCCCACCGTGGCTAGTAAGCAGTCTTTCGAGGCTGATTGTCGTCGCTATGGTGTGCACGTTTGGCACTATCGTGCTGACAATGGTGTTTTTGCAAGTCAGAAGTTTCGTTCGGCAGTCGCTGCGGCAGGTCAATCCATGTCGTTCAGTGGCATCGGTGCTCACTTTCAGAATGGCGTTGCCGAACGGTACATCGGCGTGTTCACCCGAACGGCCCGCATTTTATTATTGGAGGCAATGTCTCGTTTTCCTGGCATGATTGATGAATCTTTTTGGAGCTTCGCATTTCAACATGCTGTTCTACTCCACAATCACACCCCACGATATAAATCTGCTGGCCCTGGTTTTGCTACCCCGTTTGAAATGTTCACCATGTCGGATGGCCCGTATGACGCCTTGTCTTTCCATCCATTTGGCTGTCCCGTTTTCGTCCTTGACCCGTCCCTGGCTGATGGACAACCGCATCCAAAGTGGCGTGAGCGGTCGTACCAGGGGATCTATATTGGTCACTCCCCTGAACATGCCTCAAATGTCCCGCTGGTCTATAACCCCCGGACCCAATTGGTTAGTCCCGCTTATCATGTGGTGTTTGACGATGACTTTCATTCGGCTGGCCTTCTTTGTCAGCAAGAAAATCCCACCGCTATAATTGAAGCCATCGGTCGGTTGATTGTTGCACCTGAGAACCGGTGGAAACACAAGGATCAATTCTCGGTCTACCCCGATGCGCAGATAAATCGGCGATATATCGACCAGTCTGCCAGTGCTGCGAGGGAGTTGCTTTTCGAGCACCATCGGCATGCAGCTGCCGCACTTGCTTCGGCCAAGCGGCGTTTCAGCGATGTTTCTGCTCCGCCTCCCAAACGCTTACGCACTGACCTTGTCCCCTTCTCACCAATTGCAGAACCCAAGGGAGTTTCCACGGCCGATGTTGTTTCGGTGCCGTCCCTGGGCCCCGACCAGATTAGAGCGCTCATCCGGTCCTTGGGTTACTCTCTGCCTCCTGGTGTGGCTTTTATTGCCAACGCTGCCACGTCGCAGCCAAATCGTCCTAGCGGTTCTGTGGTCGAATCCGCTGCTGATGATCCGTTACCCGCCATAAGTCCCAGCGATTGGGATGGCATCGCACGTGTGGCTCTAGACTGCTCCCCGATCGATGGATCGTTAAATCTAGACAGCCTGCACGCTTGTGCTGTTAGTACGAATCCCGACGTCCTCACGCAGAGTGAGATGTTTCGCACGGATGATTGTCGTGATTTTATTCATTCACAGATCGACGAGATTTCCACTCTGGAAAAAGGAAAGGTTTGGCGCGTTCTTCCACGTTCTGACCTTCCGGGCGCCCGGCTCCTCAATGCTGTATGGTCTTATTGCCGCAAGCGACGACCCGACGGCAGCCTATTAAAATACAAGAGTCGCATCTGCGCCGATGGCAGCATGCAGGAGCACAACCGCGACTTCACAGAGACCTATGCTCCCGTTGTTCAATGGAGCACGGTCCGGCTGGTGCTTGTATATGCGGCGATGCTTGGGCTGGTTAACGCTCAGGTTGACTTTGCACAAGCTTTTACGCAAGCAGATATTGACACGGACGTCTTCATGGCCCTTCCGCAAGGCTGGTATTTTGATCACAGCACTAATTCCCTTCGTCAGCACGATGATCCGAAATTCCGAGATGAAGAGCATTGTCTGCAACTCTTGAAGAACCTCTATGGTACGAGGCAAGGAGCTCGCAACTGGTTTCTTTTTCTCCGAGACACTCTCCTGTCAGAGGAATTCGGCTTCCGACAGTCGAAGGTGGATCCCTGCCTATTCATCCGGGACGATTGTCTGCTGACTGTATACACGGATGATTGCTGCATGTTTGGCACATCACAGACAGTGATTGACAATTTAAAAGCCGCCCTGTCTAAGCATTTTGTCCTGAGAGACGAAGGCAACGTGGAGGATTTTCTCGGTGTGCGCATTCGTCCCGCTCCTGAGCATGGCCCTTTCGCCTTCGAAATGACCCAGACTGGCTTAATTGATCAGATCCTTTCCGACGTTGGCCTGTCTGCTGTGGACGATGATTCTGGCAAGCGCACCACCAGCGCAAGCAATATCAAGACCATCCCTGCCAAAAATCCCCTGCGTACCAATCCTGATGCCGAGCCATATGATGCCCCATGGTCTTTCCGGTCTATCATTGGCAAGCTGAATTTCCTTGCCGCCAATACCCGCCCGGACATAGCCTATGCTGTCCACTCAGCTGCCCGGTTCACCAATGCCCCCAACAAGGATTGTCAAGTATTCGTCAAATATCTGTGCCGCTATCTTTTGGGGACAAGGACAAAAGGGATTGTCTTTATCCCAAACATGCAACATCAATTGACTGCTCATGCTGATGCGGATTTCTGCGGATTGTTTTCGACACAAACCAGTCACCTCCGCGAAGCCGCTCTCTCAAGGACGGGATACGTTATTGCATATGCTGGTTGCCCAATCATTTGGAAGAGTGTCTTGCAGTCCATCGTGAGTCTCAGCACCTGCGAAGCCGAATACGTCTCTTTGTCCGATTGCATCCGGTCCCTCCTGCCCCTTCGTTGCATTCTCGATGAACTGGTGGCCTTCAAGCATCACCCTGGTAAGGACTCCGCCAACATGCTGATTGTTAACAAACAACTTGCGTCCGTTGTTTTCGAAGACAACATCGGAGCCCTTGAAATTGCCACAAAGGAGGCCCAGTACCGTCCGCGCACCAAGCACATCGCCATTCGTTATCACCATTTCCGAGACCACGTTGCCAACCGCACGCTGCGCATCGAGAAAATTGCCACGAAAGCGCAAGTGGCCGACATATTCACAAAGCCGCTCGGTCGCGAGTCCTTCGTTTACTTGCGGAAGAAGCTGTGTGGTTGGTGATTTGTGCACATTTCCCTGCCTTCTGTCTGTTCCTTTCTATCGTCTCTCTCATGCCTTCGCTCGCTCGGAGCACGAGGGAGTTCCGGAGTCTTCTTTGCTTAGTTCGTAGTGTATGCTCCTACTCGGCTCACCCTCAGTTCGACGTCACCCTCGGTCACGAGGGAGTGTCGTCTGTCTGTCCGTCTGTCTGTCTATGACCTCGATGACATCGCCATCCGCTGATGGATCTGCCACCAATGACGCAGGATGATAGCGAGTAGACGAGCATAAACCTAGTCTCACATTCTTCATCACTACAGCGGGAAGAAAATTGTTGCATAACAGGGGTGGCTTGAACATGGAGGTATCGAAGCATTTCGTCGGAGCGCCACCGACCGATGAGGGGGATGAGGTCGGTGTCGATTTTTGCGCATAGGAGTGCCATGGCACCTGAAGCACGAAGGGAGCGAGCGGAGACATCTTTGGGCAAGAAACCGTAGGTGGGCCCCAATGCATAGGCGGCTGTGCGGAGGGCGTCCGTGATATCAGCGGGTCGCACAGGACGCCATATTCCCCCGTGAAGGTACTGTGCCAGGAAGGTGGTGGGGGGAGCCTGATGATGGCGCAGGTGGAGGACACGTTGGATGAGGGCGGAGACGGGACAGAAATGGGGGTCACCGCTGCGCCCCAGACCAATAACTTCGCCACGAACACCATTTTTCTGAGTGGTGAATTCGAGTGTGGCGAAAGTAGCAGTGGAGATTTCGTGGTCGGTAGCGGTGAGGGGGTTGAGGCGAGCCTGACCGATGAGCAGGCCAACATCACACAAACGAAAAGGTGTGGTGTCAGAGGGGGTGCCAGTGTATTCACCGGGGCGCAGGAGAAAGAAGAAAGCAAGGGCAATCATGTCGGCAACCGCTAGTGAGCCGACGTTGGATAAAATAGCGCCCGCCATGATTTGCTGAAGGATTGGTACCGGGACAGGTTTGACCCGGTGGGGTGGTGGATCCGTTTTGGAATAGCCGGCTAGTTGGCGCTGGAGACGAAAATCGATTTTGCCTTGGACAGTGAAGCGTGGGTCCGGGGCCCCCACACTCGAGAACGTCTGCCCAATGCTTCGTAAGGCATCTTCCACTGTTCTAGAGCGGACCTGGTGTTGACGGGGGGCAATTTCACCGGTACGATATCGTCGGGCGTACACTTGTAGGAACGGGACAGGATCCTGGATCCCTTGTAGGGAAGGATCGAGGTGGAGCTCGTGGCAAAACTCCTCCCAGATGTGCCAATGGGCATCAGCGGCTCGGGCGCGAGAAGAAACGACCCCGGCTCGCACGTCTGCCTGTGCAAGGCTGAGGTCACGGCGGAAGAGAACCTTTGTGGGGGTGTCCACAAGTGCCAGGATAGTGTCTGGGGATATTTAGAATTGAAATAATTTAAAAAGGCAAGGTCAGATAAGTGATGCATGCGGGAGGCATCATCAGCCATTTGGTTTTGGGCGCCGGGGATATAATCGTGGAGGGAAATGTATCGATGATGGCGCTGATGGAGGGCTCGCATTCGAAGAAGCTGTGCTGTGGGTGATGCCGTGGTGACCGAACCTTTGCGCTGCCAGTATAGTGCTGCCAGGTTATCGGTGTCGGATTTGCACGTTCGCTCCCGCACATCGTAGTTTTGGGCTATCGCTTCGTGATGAAGGATGCTACCGGCAAGTTCGAGTTCCGAATTATTGATGTCACCTCTGGGGTTGTTAAAGCTGACAAGCCTGGAGGTGACCGTAGGGGGAAATTGATGGCGCCAGACCATGGGCACCGCTGTGCTGGTGGGGTGGGCTGACTGAAGGATGCCCTCTTGCACCACAAGTAGGCGAGCAGAACGGCCCTGTACCGTGGGATGTGGTAGTGCAACGCCACCTGCTCCGTGGCCTGAGGCATCGTGACTACCAACAACTGAGGGGTCCGTGGGTACTAATTCGTAGAGTCTGGTGGGGCGGCTATCGAGATCCTGATGGAGCCATTTAAAATCCTGAATGGCCCCATGGAACCCCTTGTGCAGTTTTAGCCGCCCCTTATATTCCGACTTGGCTGCATATTGTAGGTGGCTGAAGAGGCCACGGGCACCGGGTATTGCTAGGGCCATGGATCGTAGCTCGCCTAACATCTGGTGCCATTTTTGTACTGCCATGCGGCGCTGTTGGGGCTGCACAGAAGCAAGTAGTTTAGCCAAACGATGAAGGCGACGCTGAGGCAATGTAATTGTCATGGCTTCCGAATCAATGACCCATCCTAGCACCTTTTTGACAGTACTCCACCTAGCATCGCCTTGCTTTAATTTCTTCACCGAGATGGGCTCGGCTCGGTAGGGGTCGTCAGTGTCGGAGAGGGGCCGCCACATATCGTCAATCGATTCCATGAGGATGCGCCGAATTTTGCGTAGCCGCCTATCACTCCCTTGGGCTGCGCCAATAAAATCGTCAACAAACACGTCAATTTTGGCAAGCATGCGTTGTCGTGATGGCAGCATGGGGTTTTCCCGCTCTGGCAATGGCAGGGTCTTTGTCCGTGGATGCTGTATTAATGAATAGGTAGGGGCCGGTGGGGATTCTGCTATTTTGTCCAGTCGGTGCTTGCTGGGATGTTTCCACTGTAAAATTCGAGTGTTGGCTTCGTCTGCTATTGTTTCGGTAACAGCACAAAAATACGGAGGTGATTCCGTCCAGCCCATGGGTAGTGCTAGCGGGAGGTCAATAAGTGGTTCTTCACCATCTAGCGAAGGAAAGGCGACACCCAGTTTTGGTATGTCCTCTGCCCTGACCCAAACGCGATAAAAACCATCCGCTATGTCAATTTTGATAAACTTGACGGGTCCGTATCGAGGATCTGCTCGCACAACGTCAGTGATAATCCTTTCCAGGGCTCTGCCAAATTGCATGGCCTCTCGAGGTGAGAGCCTCACAGTTTCGTCGTTCACACCATTAAATGTGATCGTACTTGTTGCCGCATCCATCGCTGCAGTGCCCCTTGAGATGCCATGCTAGGCACATAACCTTGTTATCTCGATTGAGTGGCAAGGAAATTCGCCAAGCAGTAGGCTTTTACCCGCTTCGTAACCAAATTTTTGGCCCGGTAGACTTCAAAGGTTGCTGTGTTGAAGGCCGGGTTGTGCTGGGGCTGACCCCCGCCTTGGGTAGGGGCGGTGGTCGTGCTGCGGGCCGCCACAGTGGAAGGGCGGGTGGTGCTGCCAGTTGAGCTTGTAGCAATGGTTGGAGTGGTGATCTCCGACACCACAGTACGGCCGTCCGTGCTGCTAGCTGCTCTCGCTGCCCCCAGGTATTTCTCTGGGAACTCCGGTGCCCAGTCCCGCTGCAACGCAATTTCTTGAAAGACCAAGGGGACCAACCCTGGGGTGACTGCCTGCGTCTTCATCCATTCATTGAGCTCTAACTGGAATCGTCTCATCAGCAAGGCAGGGACAATCGAGTAATGACGTGGGTTCCGGTGCTTCGACGTTTCCAACGATGTCTCACGATCGTTGTAAATAGACAGGTATCGGCGAATGTGCTCCACAACCCGGTGTCCATTCCCCAAGAGCACTGAGAACAGCAGATAGGTCCGCTTGATAGTTTCTCGCCCCTGGGCAAAGGTCTTGGGAATGTGTATGTCCTTGTCGGCATTGACGACCGATTGGGCGTCTTGCAAACTTGGCGCAGTGTCCCCACTATATAGCAGGTCGGCTTCCTCGTTAAGTGTGCGCTGGTGTTCAGTGTCCTCACGTGTCATATAGCCGACAGCAAAGGGATGAAGACCAATGCCAAAGTTATCGGGCGTGCTGGAAGTCCACGCCAGATTTACTACTCTGGTTGCGACACTTGGAGTGATCTGGAGGTCAACATCGATAAATCCTAGGGCCTCTGCCTCCGCATCAATGGCGATTTGTAACGCTCGGCGGTGGGTCATGCCGCCACTCTTGCCACGTCCGGCATTAGCCAGGGTGCTGTGCACAGCCGGCAGATCGGCTTCGCCGGGCACTCCACACCAGCGGAGTAGCTTCAAGATCCCCCCTTCCCCGTATAAATCCACCGGGGTCTTGTGCTTGTCACGGCGACGACGAGCCTCTTCCTCAGCTCTAGCGTCGCGTTGCTCCGTGACGAGCTGGTTTAATCCAAGGGCGATCTGATTGGCCCCGGCAGTGAGAGCATTGTTACTCAACTGTGGGAGGTCCAGTTGGATCAGGCCTTGCCGAAAGGCGTTGAATTTGGCTGCCTCCAATCCTCCCACAAAAGTTTGCGAGGCTGGTGGCACAACGGCTTGCCTTGGTAGAGCCCCCGCCGCTGGGCGCGTGAGTGCCACCCGAAACCAATTGATTAGCGGCTCCATCGCCGCCTCCTCTCCTGCATCCGCTATGGTAGCTCGGATACGGATCCAGGCATCCTTTGGCGACAGGCCTTGGTTCATAACCATGGTAACATATTTGTTAGGTATGAACATGCAAATTCGGGTTTTGATAGGCTCGGTGTCTGGGTCGCCGGCTGCAAAAGGCCCCAATAGCTCGTCGTTGGGATTTGCCGTGAAATGCTGGTCGATAGCAGCGGCGGTCATCACTCGCGTTGATTGGACTTGATTGAAGTAAGTTTCATCAAAAATAACTGACGCAGGGGCATTGCCCTCGTACACGTCACCGAGGAATGAATATCCAATATTGTCCATGCTCGTTGTCTCACCAATTAAAGGATGGTACTGGGCAAGGCGATGATATCCTTGAATTAATCCCGGGTCATCCGCTGCTGCGTTGGTCGGACAGACGAGCAATACATGGGCCAATTTGACACCTTGGACGCCCATGGCACTACTGTACAGTTTGTTTCGAAGCTGCCCCAGTGTGTTGGGAACGTTTCCGCCGTCGGGCGTTGCCCATTCAGCATAAATGTTGGCGTAGTTGTTGCCAAAAGGGCACACAGCGACGTTATTATACAACGCATGGTAGGGTTGCAAGGGGCCGAGGGGTGCCTGAGGAGGCTGCCCCACTGCAGGCGGGGCGCCGCCCCCTTGTTGTCCTGCAGCTCCTGCAGGGCCAGCACCAGCGACATTCATGGTGCTGGTATTGCTTATTATTTAACTACTAGCGTATAAGCTAACAGCGATGGAATAGCGAGCAATATGAGCAGGGGCTCATTGTTGCTGCTGTTCCGTCGCCGCCAGCTCTGGAGGCTGGGAATGACCGCCACGCCGTTGGGTCATTCCCGCCTGTCACTCGGCCGTTTCCTGACGTTCGCTGCCCGGCCTTCAGTGGGTGGATGGGCAAGAGTAGAGCTCACGATAAGGGATTCATCATGGGTGGCCAGAGACGGCAACCGAGTCAGAGGAGTCAACTACCTGGATGGCGCCCGGAGGGAGCGACACGTCACACCAACTGCTAGTAGAGACCACGGAATGAACCTCCTCCAAGTCCATGTGTGTTATCGACACGGCTTTGGTAATTCATGTGGTTCGTTTGTTTCCCCTCATTCATGTGTCCCCCAAGTCAGTGACCTATCCTTGAGGAAGATGATAAAAAAGGAATTATGACCTTACGATTGAGGGGCTCCGGGCGGCGGAGCCCCAAGCTACTACTTCAAGATCCGGAGCGATGACTCCGGACTAGGATCTATAGGTAGGTGTCCTGGGTTCATACCCTCGGACCATAGGTAGGCAGCCTCGGTCACAATGCCCGAGGTACTGCACTCTTCCCCTCGATGATAGCGAAACTAGCTATCATGAGAAGAATAGTTAGAACGGCCAAAACCCTACGGTGCAGGGAAAACACGCCGAATGTTTATGCGCTCCGTGATGTGCGGAGTCTTGCGAATGGTGATGTTGCCATTGGTGTGGACTTGTTCAATAGTGTAGGGGCCATGAGTGCGTGGCTGTAGCTTGCCTGGATTAATCTCTTTCACTAGGACGCGTTGCCCAGGTTGATAGTCGTGTCGAATGCGTCGAGTGTTGGCTTTCGCGAGGTTGCGTTCGACGATAACCTGGCGACGCTGTTGTAGTGCATCTAGGTCTGTGCACTACGCTGAAAGTACGATGAAAAAGTTGTAGTGGAAATAATTGTGAGATCTAAAGTTATCGCTGATTCTATCGCTCCTAGACCACCGGAGTCTTTCCTCAACGCATCCCGTATGCGTTGGATGCAACTCCCACCGATCTAGCTTCTCGGATCTCTTCAAGGTCTATAGCTAGATACCGTTGGAACTTCTAGTCCAGTAGTAGACGTCGACGGCTCGCCGCGCTCGCCGTTGTCGTCGTCATTGCTCGTCAGCCACGCCGGCCTTGCCCGTCCGTCCGTGCGTCCACGGGCGTTCGACCAAGTCGACGTCAGCAGGTATATATCTAAGGTATGTTGGTACTACACGTAGGCCATTGTGGGTACTCATCGTTCGAACATTCTAACGTTGCAATGTTACAACGTTCTAACGTTCTAACTACTTGTTAGGTCTAGAGGGGTATTCTAGTGTACTGCATGCGCCCCCATGACAAGGGCTTCTAAGAGCTCACTCGTCAGCAGCATCGCATTCTTCATACGGATGCAGATTCCGGATATTGTATGTTTGTTGTACTGCTCCTTTCCTGATGCGAATAGAGCCATTGTCATTAATGTACACGATCTCATACGGACCGCTATACGGATTTGTCCCATACTTGCGGGATTGTTCATTGCGGACCATTACCTTCTGTCCTACGCGATACCGGTAAACTCTTCGCGTCTTGTTTTCTGCTTCGTTATTTTGGATAATACGAGATTGTTTTCGTTCCTTAATTAATTTCCAGTTAGCTTCGAACCAGGTGTTGAGAATAGCATCGCGGCCAAACACCAGCTGTGATGGCGTTGCTTGCATTGTTGTGTGATACGTTGCGCGTACTGCGAACATAGTGGCTGCAAGGACTCCATCCAGTGACTCCGTGTCTTCGGAGTTTTGCAACTCGAAAGTGCGAATCATGTTCCCTATGGTTTGGTGAACTCGCTCGATAATTGAATTAGCCTGCGGGTTTCGCGCTGTAATTGGCTTGGTCATTACGCCGTAGTCTTCGCGCACCATTCTTCGGAATTCTCCCATGGATTCAGTTCCGCGGTCATAAATGATCTTTTGTGGCCACGGGTATCTCGTAAACCACGCCATTTCGGCCGCACTGGCTATCGAAAAGGCTTCTTTATTTGCTATACGTACCATCTCGAACCATCCGGTTGCGGGATCTATCATAGTGAGACACCATCGTTGTAGTGTCTTTTTACTACCTAGTTGTTTTATCTTATATGGACCTATCAGGTCAACACATAGCGTATCCCAAGGGTCTATTTCTGCCGCCTTGGGTGGAAGATGCCCGTACTTGATTGTCTTTCGCTTCGTCAGCTGACAGGTCGGACAGGACTTGCAGATTCGCTCGACATCGCCGCGGATGTTCTTCCAGTAGAAGTGTTGTCGAATCGTTTGTTCGGTACGCGTTTCTCCCGGGTGACAGAGCATCTCATGATACCACTTGACGCACCGTTTCTGGAGACTCGTTGGGAGAACAATCTTGTCCTCGCGTACTATTAGTTCTCGCTTCTTTCCGCCCCCACGATAGACTTTGACTGAATATCGCGGGTTTGTACGTACTTTAGCTAATAAGGCGCGGTCGGCATTCTGCATGCGCGCTATATTCTTGTAAGTGAGGGGGAATGCATCGCGCGGTAATTCGTCGCCCGCCAAAAACTCATTTAAGTGAGATTCGGGGAAAGCTCTATCGTCGAGATCGAGTCGACTAAGCGCGTCCGCAACGACGTTGTGTTCGCCCTTGATATAGACGAGTTCGGGGCCAAACTCCTCGATTAAGAGGCGCCAACGCATGACACGCTCCGTATTAAATTCTTTATACGTAAGATTTTTATGGTCTGTGAAGACTCTGATTCGCTGTCCCAAAAGGATATTGCGAAATTCTTTAAGTGTTTCGACGATAGCTAAAAGCTCTCGTTCCGTCGTAGTATAGCGCGTTTGCGCTGGGTTCAATTTTCGACTATAGAACGCAATCGGTTTCCCGCATTGCGATAACACTGCACCTAGCTGAGTATGACTAGCATCGGTGTGTATTTCGAATGGTATGTTGAAATCGGGGTATGTTAGTAGTGTCTGCTTACTTATAATTCGTTTCATCGTGTCGAAGGCATTCTGCTCGACCGGACCCCATTGCCATTTGGCTTCTTTAGAAGTTAGCGCACTCAGAGGGGCTAGAACTTCAGAGCGGCGAATCCACATGTCGCGATAGTAGTTAACTACGCCTATGAATTTGCGGAGCTCGCGTTTATTAGTAGGTGCCTTCATGGCATGAATAGCCTCTACTTTCTTTGCGACTGGTTGGATTCCATCTCGCGTTATCCAGTACCCAAGGTATTCCAGTTCGCCGCGGGCGAAAAAGGACTTCCGGGCGTTCACCTTGAGGCCGGTGTCTTTTAGACGTTTGAAAATGACTTCTAGTTTCTCTAGGTGGTCATCAAAATCGCCTTTAGTTCGTTCTAGTAGATCGTCGATGTACACTCGTACGTACTCTAGATCTTCAAAGAGGGTGCCCATTTTCTCTTGGAAAATGTCGGGACTATTCGAGAGTCCCATCGGCAGGTGTTGCATCTCGTACTTACCCCAAGGTAGTACGATAGTACATAGCTTCTTACTATCTGGACTTAGCTCTATGTGATAGTAGCCCATGTTGAGGTCGAGACTCGTCGCGTACTGAAAGCCTTCTAGCTTCATCAGTAAGTCCTGAATCTTCGGGATTGGGTACGGCTTGCGTTTAATCCGTTTGTTCAATTCTCTAAAATCGTTGATGAATCGAACTGTTCCATCCTTTTTGGGGATGATGAAGGTGGGCGCACCCCATTCGGAGCGGTTCACCTTTTTGAGTACTCCGACTTGACAGAGTCGTTCGACTTCATCGCGGAGAGTGCGCTCATACGCTTTCGGTACAGGGTACGCTCTAGCATGGTACGGCCTTGCACCTTCTACTAGTTCAATATCATAGGGGGCCCCACGCCATCGGCCGAGGGTACCATCGAATAGGGTCTGGTATTTTGTCAGTAGCTGTTCTACTAGCTTACTCATCCTTACTAAGGTGAGTTTGCTCCCTAGCTATGCTACGTGCTTCGGCTTTCTCGTACTTGGCGTCGAGAATTTCCTTGACGCGGTCCGACATCTCATCGACGTGTCCGCGTTCATGTACATGATATGACGTCGCCGTCGTCGCATCTATCTCTTTCATTGGCATACGTGCATCGTCCCATTCTACTTCCATAGCTTTGAAGTCGATCACTAGACCTAGCTCTTGCATGAGGTCTCTGCCTATAATCATGTCGTAGTTACCTAAACAAACAGAATACTAGTTTTAAAGGCTATCCCCATACTCCCCTAGTAGGATCAGCAATGGACTCACCCGGGCGGCCGGAGCGACCCTCTGTGGGTAAAAATCTAGCTCGGATGGTCGGGCCAAAGGTCCAAAAGTTTCTGTTGAAGGGTCCGAAATGCTGACGGGGTGCGGTGGCGGGGGCGGGGGCGGGTACGTGCTCGGTAGCGCTGTTCAGGGGGCTGTGGCGGGCGGGTTGATTGGATGGTGAAGTAATCGGATAGTCGGGTGGGTTTGATGGCAGAGCGGGGTAGAGAAGGTGGAGCGACGCGGTGGGAGCGGCGATGCTCACGAGAACGGCGGAACGGGGATGGAAGAGGGACGGTAGGAAAGATGGTGTCAATTGCAGGTGTGGCCAGCTGTTGTTGGCGTTTCGCTTCCCGTACGCTATATCGTATCAGAGGTTCGTGGACACTCAACCAATTCTTAATGGAGTGGAGAGGCATTTGTAGATGGGTTTCCACATCCGTATAGAAACAATCCCGGTCTTCGAGCTGGACGTGATCCCAAAGGGCATACAAGCGGCGGAGTTCCCGCTCGATTTGAATAAGCTCTGCGCGGGCAGCCGTAGCGCGATCATGGCCATGGCCAGCATCGCAACGGAGTTTCCACATTGCGTGGGCTTTGTCCAAAATCACACTGACGAGAGAACTCATCAAAGAGTGTCCGGAGCGGAAGCGGGAAGGAGAGGGAGAACGAAGAGAGTAGGAGTCTTGGAGCTCCTGCCAGTCGCGGACAAACTTGCCTCGAATAAGGTGATCCCATCCGACATGGTTCTGGGCGCGAATCAGGTTTCGGTACTCGGGGGGGAAATCGTCACAATCAACTTCAGGAACACGACCGTCAAAATACAGGGAGAATCCGTGGCAGAGTAAGCGGAAAAGAGTCGGGTCCATGTGCTCTCGAAAGTTGCAATCCAGAAACAGAACAAAGTCGCTTCGCCAGAGGGCGCGTAGGCGTTCCGGGCATTGAAAGATATGATCATCGGTTTCGTCGGAAGCGTGGCAGCTCGGGCAGCGGTCGTCATACTTGGCTTCGCGCCGATGTAAGCGACGGCCAGTGGGGAGCTGGTTGAACGTAAATTTAGTAATAAATTTGCGTTTGGACTTCTGCCGCTGGGCGCCCCGACTGAAGGCGTCCCAATCGACTGTGTCAAAACATTCATCGGTCCAATGAAAGCGGTCGTTATAGTACTGGCGCAGGGCCGGTAAGGAGGCTCGAGTGCGTATGGTTCGTTCGATGCGACGAGTAACAGTGTAACCCCCGATAGTCAGCTGTGCCCGAGTGGAGGGATCGAAGGGTACCCGCGGAAACGGGGTGCCCAACAATTCCAAGGCCTCGGTGCTCAGGGCGTCGGCTTCGATGTTCAATTGGACGGCAAACGGGAGGTCCATCACCGAGTGGCAGTCCTTGTGATCATCCTGGTGGCCATGAACATGAAGTATCGACGGGGCGGTGGGGTAGCATTGCATCAGGTCATGATTCGCGACGATGAGATCCCATTCCGAATGGAGTGCAGTGGCGGAGAGAGCATTGGCGCGGCTTCGAACAAAGAGCTGCTTTTTGACAAAGCCTTGGTTGTCACAGTAGACTTGCAAAGATCCTGACGGTAGCTCGCATTGCAGGAATTGAAAACACAGCTGAAGGAACCAGTGGCCCGCCTTCCCACCATAGTTCTCCGCCCGGTAGGACCGAGGATCATGGCCGAAGGTCACGCCTTTGCCGCGAGCGAGACGTTTTCCCTAGATGTTTGACCGAGAACCCAGCCAAAACTACCGTATTCGGACGCTGCGCCGCCATCGGTGACCAAAACTATATCACTGAGATCCAAAACGTCAGCAAAGTTCGAGAAGACATCACCATAAGGAAACTCCCAATGTTGAAGAAGACAGGAGATGTGCTCAGGCTGAGCATCAATAAACTCTTGAAGGGTAGCATAGAATGGCGTTGGAGGAGGTGGAACAATACCCGGAAACCGAAGAGGAATACGAAGACCGTCCCGAATCGATTCACAAGGAACTGGAATTCCATCGGGACATGTGTCCGTGGAGCTCCCCGGAGTAGATTGAAAAACATGAGTTCGAACAGGTGAATGGATGGCATAGTTGGAACCGTTCCAAACATACAAGGCACGGGTCGAAGGCGAGTAAAGGTACATCCAGTTGCGCCGAAGGGAAGAGTTCGGAGAGAGCCAATCACCAAGGGGCTGGTGGAGGCGTCCATCAGGAAGGGCAAGGAGTCGCAATAATCTACGCCATTTGGCCCAATGGGCATCCAAAGGTCGATCCTGGCGGGGTTCCAGTAGCCGGGACGTGCTGTGAGCAAGGCCTTTGTCTCCATAATAAACCTCTTGTTGTATATACAGGCCATCGACTGTAGAAATATCGGATACGGTCAACACTTCGAGGAATATTCGGCAGGCATTGACGATGCGAAGTTAATTGTCCTTGAATGCTCCACATTCAACCGCAAAATCCATCAGCTAGAGGTCGTGTTCACGCTGGAGGGCTTGGATGGTGATGCCAGATATGGTAATTTGGCCATCAATCGAGGCGAGAAACGAACGGAGCGATTTAATCCAAAATGCAGTACACTGCTTTGCACGTCGACTCCTTCGAATGATTGTAGTCCAAAATTATTAGTCTACTTAGTCATGTGGGACATCATGTGTGATGACGTAGCATGACGAAAGCGTTGCGCGCGGACGCGGATGCTAGGCCGGTCTCGGACATCGTCGGACAGGCCCATAACCTATTGACGTCACCAATGACGTGACGTTGCATGACACAGGCATCGCGCATGACTCCGATAAGATCCTAGTGTCAATGCCACCTAAGATCTGGCACCTCGATGACATTGAGGTAACTATACTTCATTCCAGAGTAGCTGACGACGTCCAAAGAACCCTAGTACAACGTCGTAGCTAGTCTACTACAAGATGCATCAACCTCCTGTTCGGATTGTTGTTGATGCATGTCAAAGGTCTCGACTCTACTAGAACTACGAGAGCCTACAAGACAACTTGCATGAGAAATACATCTAGTTTTTAACTTAGCCAAAATTTTCACAACTATTTTGATCCTACAAACGACGCAGTGCATAGTGTTAACACTCCACGACAATCGTCGTGATCAAGACTAACTTACCATCAAGATGAAGCTTTCCAACGCAACCGTCGCGGCCGTCGCCGCTATCCCTCGGAACGACATGATGAAAAGGGGTTTTCAACGCGCTCCAATCCCTATCCAACGTGAACCGGAAGTGATTGTGAACAAAGAGAAGCTTGTGACCTTCAAGTGCCGCAACATTCCCGACGATCCAAACTCGACTCAGTTTGAACTCTCGATTCTGCCTTTCAATGGCGACGAGTCGGCCGAGACCTGGTTTCGCTTGCAAGACAAGGCGGAAAAAGTGATCAAGGGTCAGAACTTGACCACTGGTCCTCAGAGGTACGAGTTCTATCGCCGTATCCTCATCGGAAAGGCTCTCGCCAGGTTCGAAGAGTCGGCAGCAGCCGCTGGAAACGAAACGATTGCAAATCTCAAGGCGACCCTACAAGGAGTCACCAATTACGTTCTCCCGGCTCGTGCACTTCAAACTCAGAAACGCTAAATGCGCCGTTTGTGTCGCAAGCCTCCCGAGATGACCATGAAGGAGTACATCAGTCGCTTCCAGCAGCTCAACCATTATTTGGCGTTGTTTGATACTACGCGTGGCGACAGGAACAAGCTACCCAAGGACGAGATTATCGAGCATGCAGAGTTTGCTATCCCCGCTAGTTGGCGTCAGCAGATGATCCTACAAGGTTTTGAGCCGATTGATCACACTTTGGATGAGTTCACCCAGTTCTGTGAGCGCCTCGAATTCACTGAAAAGTTACATGAAGCTAATCACGTCCGTAAGCCAAAGCCAGATGGCGCCCATCCTCCGATGGAACACTCGAAGCCCGCTGCTAAGCGCGGCGCCAATGACAAGACTCCTCCCTTTAAATGTGCCTACCATGGCCCTAACTGGTCCCACAACACCGGGGACTGCAAGATGGTGGTGGCGCAGGCCCAGAAGATGGCTGCCGCCCATGGAAATTTCATCAAGAACGGCGAAAAGAAGCCCCGTTACGGCAACCGTACTTGGGTACGTGACGATGGCGGCGCCAACAAGAAAGAAGAACTGCATGCCATGATCCAGAACATGGTCAAGGATGCGGTCAAGGACGAGCGCAAGCGCAAGGCGGTTGATCCACCCGACGAGGAAAACTTCAATGTGGATGAACTCTTGGCTAACCTTGTCGCTAGCGACGATGAAAACTGAAGGTGTGAGCGAGTTGTACACGAAAAAGCTAGTTTAATGCATAATGTTAAGGACGAGTTATCCTATTACAAAGTCTCTGAAAGAGTAAGTGGGAAACGCAAAAATTGCGGATGTGACGAAGTTTTCGTTTTCCACGAGCAACGCGATGGAGCACGACATGCGCGCCCATCTGTCTATATACCATCCGAGCCGGGTGAGGTCTTCGCCTCATTGGACCAATGCATTAATTACCGTATCGCGGCGGAATCGCACGCGATAACACGACTGTACAACCGGAGCTCACCAAAACGCCAGAAAACCGCGCCAGACGAAATTCCGTACTGTTTCGCGCAAATTAACACGCGCCTAGGCAAGGCCAAGGCGGCAGCGTTGACGACGCTACTAGACACCGGAGCATCACGAGGACTGATCTCCGAGAAGCATGTCAAGAAACTACGTGTCAGGACGACACCATCGAGAACCACCTTCACGACAGCTGGAGGTGTCGTCGAGACACACCGCGAAGTAAAAATCCAGTTTAAACTTCCGGAATTTCATGCCAATAGGGTGATTGAATGGGTCTTCCAGGTGACATCCGACCTTGGCAACTACGACATGATCATTGGCAGAGATCTTCTGCGAGAACTAGGTGTCAAGTTCGACTTCAAGACAAGGGAAGTCGAATGGGACTCAGCTGCTATAGCAATGAAGATATATGGCGAGACGCCCGACGAAGACGCCTGGCAGGCCAACGCAGATGGCGGTGCCAAGTCTATTAAACAAATCTTAGACGCTAAATATGCCCCAGCGGACATTCCACAGAAAATCTCCGAGATGGACCATCTGTCGGAAGAAGATAAATCCGCCCTCAAGACGCTTCTTCAGAAACATGAGACGCTCTTTGACGGCACGCTCGGCACTTGGAAAGGCGAGCCCTATGATATCGAGCTAAAGCCTAATGTCACGCCATATCATGCAAGGCCATATCCAGTGCCGAAGGCATATGAACAGACGCTATGCGACGAGGTCGATCGCCTCTGCGCAGTCGGCGTACTAAAGAAAGTTAACCGCTCTGAATGGGCGGCACCGTCGTTCATCATCCCAAAGAAGGACAAGACGGTACGGTTCATCAACGACTTTCGCGAGCTCAACAAGCGAATCAAGCGGAAGCCATTCCCACTACCAAAGATACAAGAGCTACTGTTAAAACTAGAAGGTTTTCAGTACGCTACTAGCTTAGACCTAAACATGGGCTACTACCATGTGGAACTTAGTCCGAACGCAAAGAAACTTTGCACTCTCGTCTTCCCGTGGGGAAAATATGAGATGCAACGACTACCTATGGGACTCAGCAATAGCCCCGATATCTTTCAAGAAAAGATGTCGTCGCTGTTTGCAGATCTAGAGTACATACGCACGTACATAGATGATCTTCTAGTACTTACTAAGGGTAGTTACCTAGACCACCTAGAGAAACTCGACGTGGTACTACAACGTCTGAAAGACACGGGACTCAAGGTGAACATCAAGAAGTCCTTCTTCGCGAAAGCGGAGCTCGAATACCTTGGCTACTGGATTACCCGAGACGGCATCCAACCCGTAGCAACCAAAGTGCAGGCAATTCAAGCCATGCTCGCACCGCGCAATAAAAAGGAACTACGCGCTTTCATCGGTATCGTGAATTATTATCGCGATATTGCCCGATGCGCAAAAGGGGTTGTAACCTTAGTACTTTTCTAGTACTTAAGGTATATGGCATGCTCCCCCAAGATCAGCGACATTACGCTTGTTGCGTGTCTTTTTACCGCCTTTTTGTGCTCTTGTGGCATGGCAGTGCTGATCGTGCACCTTCGTGGGGCTTCGTGCATTTCGCTCCGAAGTGATTTTTTTCCCTGCGCAGTGGTGTCACGCGGTGCTTGGGTTTCCTCGTCACTCCCCCATATTTTTTTGGGTGGGTTGGGTGGGCTGCTCCCTTTTTCAGATTTTTCTTCCCCCGCTTTCTTTTGCATTTGTGGGATGGTTCTCTATCCCCCCTTTTCGTGAGGGCTCCATTTTTTGCTTTTTGCTTATGGATTCGAACCTCAGACCTCGTCTTTCTGCAAGTCTGTTTGTACCCCTCCTCTACTGAATTTTTCTACTTTTGTGTAGAATCCTACGTAGAGCGGCAGTGAATTCACTATGCCCTATGCGCAAAAGGGGTTGTAACCTTAGTACTTTTCTAGTACTTAAGGTATATGGCAGATATGTGGGTGCGCCGATCGCACATCCTCGCCCCGCTCGCATCACTTACGTCGAAAACGGCTAAGTGGGAGTGGACCGGCACGCACCAAGAGGCATTTGACACGATGAAGAAAATAATAAGTAAGGAGGTTCTCCTGACCTACCCGAACTTTCAGTTACCGTTCGATATACATACCGACGCGAGCGACACGCAGCTTGGCGCAGTCATCTCGCAAAACGGTAAGCCAATCGCGTTCTATAGTCGCAAACTCAATCCTGCGCAGACACGGTATACTACTACCGAGCGGGAACTACTCGCTATTGTAGAAACACTCAAGGAGTTTCGTATGATTCTCCTGGGTCAACAGATTCGCGTCTACACTGACCACAAGAATCTGACCTATAAAAACTTTAATACTGAACGCGTTATGCGCTGGCGACTCATCCTCGAAGAGTATGGTCCCGAACTAGTATACGTTAGAGGTGAAACGAACGTAGTAGCGGATGCTCTTAGTCGACTTGGTAAAAACGAAAAGCCCTTTACCGAGGCCAACTTCGCAGAGTACTTTGGGGGCGACGAACTACCCGAAAGCGTCTTCCCCCTCACCTACAAGTACATTATGCGACATCAACGAAAAGATACCGCGCTGCTCCAGAAGGCAGCGTCGGACAGTAGATATAGTGTAAAGGTTTTTCGTGGGGGCGGTAAGAAACGTCCTCTAGTAGTTAGAGATAGTAAGATAGTTATTCCGCAGTCACTCCAACGTCGATGCGTTGAGTGGTACCACGAGACACTGTGTCATCCGGGCGAGACCCGAACAGAGCACACGATTCGGCAGCACTTCTACTGGAAAGGACTGCGAACCGACGTCGTCGATATCTGCAAAAAATGCAGGTTGTGCCAATTAACAAAACGCAAGACCCTTAAGTATGGGCATCTACCAATTAAGGAACCCGAGAGCGAACCTTGGGAAATCCTATGTGTCGACCTCATAGGCCCTTATGCGATTAACCAGGGTAAACGAGACAAGGGTAAACAGAAACAACTCGAACTTTGGTGCCTTACCATGATTGACCGGGAAACTTGCTGGTTCGAGATGGTTCGCGTACCCAACAAAGAGGCTTTTAGTATCGCCGAATTAGCCGAAAAGACATGGTTCACGAGATACCCGTGGCCGCAACAGGTTATTTATGACCGCGGTACGGAGTTCATGGGCGAATTCCGGCGAATGGTCAAGGAAGACTACGGCGTGCTTGCGCGCCCAATCACTGCGAGGAATCCGCAGGCGAACGCAATACTCGAACGAGTACACCAAACTATCGGGAACATGATTCGTACGTTTGAACTGCAGCACTCAGACGATACAGTCGGACTCGATGGAATCCTGGCAGCCGTGATGTTCGCCGTTCGCGCGACATACCACACTACGCTACAGGCTACGCCGATGCAACTAGTATTCGGTAGAGATGCTATTCTCAACACCCGCTTCGAAGCTAACTGGAAGCTCATCCGTGAGCGCAAGATGCAACGCATTGTGAAGAACAATGCGGCAGAAAACAAAACGCGATTGCCGTATGAGTATCGCGCAGGCCAACAGATCATGATCAAGCAGGACCAACAACGTAAGTTCGGTGCTAACCCCTACGATGGTCCGTATCCAATCGTCGCCGTGAATGACAACGGTACAGTACGTATCCAGAAGGGTGCCGTTACTCAGACTTGGAACATTCGTAACATACATCCGTATCATAGTTAAGTCCTGTCCCTCCGTCATGGGGGCGGGTGCAGTACACTGCTTTGCACGTCGACTCCTTCGAATGATTGTAGTCCAAAATTATTAGTCTACTTAGTCATGTGTGACATCATGTGTGATGACGTAGCATGACGAAAGCGTTGCGCGCGGACGCGGACGCTAGGCCGGTCTCGGACATGGTCGGACAGGCCCATAACCTATTGACGTCACCGACGACGTGACGTTGCATGACACAGGCATCGCGCATGACTCCTGCTGGTCGAATGCCGATGAGATCCTAGTGTCAATGCCACCTAAGATCTGGCACCTCGATGACATTGAGGTAACTATACTTTATTCCAGAGTAGCTGACGACGTCCAAAGAACCCTAGTACAACGTCGTAGCTAGTCTACTACAAGATGCATCAACCTCCTGTTCGGATTGTTGTCGATGCATGTCAAAGGTCTCGACTCTACTAGAACTACGAGAGCCTACGAGACAACTTGCATGAGAAATACATCTAGTTTTTAACTTAGCCATAATTTTCACAACTATTTCGATCCTACAAACGACGTAGTGCAAAAATCCATCCAAGTGAGGCAGACGTTGGTCGGGGTACTCCAGGAGGGGAATACCAGTACCCGCGGCGTATTGTAGAGAATCCAAGGTGATTAACACGAGATGGCCTGGCTGGCTACCAGGAGTCCGGAGGTTTCGCAGCAGAAGACGAATCTGTTCCACACCTTGTTCAATCTTGAGATCACGAAAATCAAGGCCACAAAATTTGCTTGGGCCAAATACGACCGCCCGAGGAAATTTACTGGTGTAATTCATCTTTTGAAGCGTAACTGAAACCATGCTGCCTTGGAGTGCGTCAAGTTGCATAGCAGTCAGATGGGCCACGCCCAGGGGGTAACCGATACTCGGGATGAAGAAGTTCAGATAGAAGGTCCAGGCCTCTCCTGGGCGAACAAAGCTGGATGCTAAGAGGCGGGAGAATTTCTTGGATTTCTCTTGAAGCGTGCGGAACTGGGTACGCTGATTTTCTGCGGGAGCCTGATGACTGCCTAAGATTTTGTGAGCCGTAGTAGAGGACAGTTGCTCAATGATGGTCGGATGGCCTGTGGCGTTCCGAACGACAAGGCGAGGACCGAATTGGCCTGGGCGTAGCACAGGAGCCCCTTTTGTAGTGAAGTTGACCCACAGAAAATGGTAATAGCACTTGGAGAGTTCAAGATCACCGCCGCTGGCGTAAAGAATATCACGCCAAAGCTGTGCGTCATGTTGTGCCTTGGCTACCATGTCCTCTACGGTACTATCGCGAGTTCCGGTAGTTTGGCTGTTGTTGTCGTCAACAAAGCCGACCATGCCTAGTTTGAGTATGTTGGATTGGTCCGGATTGTGATAGGTCGCCCCGTGGCATTGTTGATCGAAGATATCAAAGTAAAGGGAGCCGCTGAGCGCCCAAGCGGGAGGGGACGAGGTGCTGCCCTGGCCGTTGCCGAAGATGGGATTTTCGCGGGAGTTTGTGTACGACGTTTTTGACACACCAAGCATAGTCTTGATAAAGTACTGCGCATACTGCAAGAAGTCCCCTTGAACTTCTGCAACAGTAGCTTGAAGGCCAAAAGACCGGGCGATTAGTACGGTGATGTGAGAAAGCATGCGGTCGTAGCAAGAGGTGGCATCATTGTTAAACTTGATGTGTGGGAACCGGGTAGCCATGACGTAGTCGTATTGCAGGATCTCTAGTAGGATTGGATCGAGGGCTTGGCGACCAGGGCGAGAGCCATAACATCCTGGATTCAAGAGTTGCTTGTCTTCGACAGAGTGGAGGAGATCCCAAAACTTGATACCGAAGAATGCGTTGAGTGTCGCTTCGTATAAATGGATCACCCTGAGGCGATGCAAGTACGGACTACCCGGGTCTTTTTCGATCATAGCTGTGACCACAGTCTTCCACAAATCAAAGCAATATCCTCGTTTCTCAGCAAATTTTAGGGTGGAAAAATGCGCCTCCCAAATCGCCCGGCAAGCCGTCATGAATGAATCGAAGTCCTTTGAGTCCTTGGAGGGATCAAGTCCGGAGGGCCGGAAGAGAGCATGATAGTGACTGAGGTGGCGGCCCGAAGGAGACGTCGTTGTACGCTCGTCCCAGAGCTTAAACTTTTTAATCATGTCTGCCAGTTGGAGAAGATGCTGACGCTCTGGTGCCTGGCGTTTACATGCGCGCAGGATGTTCTGGGCTTGCCTGTCCGAAGTCAACGTGGAGACATCAAAGGTACCATCAAGAATGGCAGAAGCAATCGGGGTATCAGCACCCTATCCGATAGCCTCGATGACCTCTGGTTGAGCGAGAGGAGTAGGAGACGCTTTGCCGAAATGCTGGATGTTCCGGTGTAGTAGGGTATTCTCGATCTCGGAAGGGTCTTGTACAATGCGCCACTGGGTCGGGTCGTCGTGAGGAATCGTTTTGGGATCGGCTAACGGGTTGGTGGGGACTTTCAGGACGGTGATGCCACTAGAGTTGCGAGGTTTGATGGAGGGGATCCGCTGATACATGGTCTTCATGTCTTGGGCTTTCTGATATTGAGCTTCGACCTTCGAAGGATCTTTGTCGGGTTGTGCGCGCTGCAGTGCCTGAATGCGGAGTTGGTGGTACTCGGTCTGTTTATCACGAGCACGACGTGCAGCCATGCGGCATTGTTGGCGTATCTGACGGATGGCTTTGATTGTGTCTGTGTAGGTTTGTGGAAGTTCCACAGGATCAGAAAGCGTGGCCTGTTTCTTCTGAAGCTGGATCGACATATCCCAGCCTGTCCGAAATTGTGAGAGGTGACTCTTGAGAATGTGTAAATGCGTCATCGTCGCATGCAGTCGTCCATGGAAGATGCTTGTAGTACTTGCATTTCAATTCGGCCTGCATCATACCCCGAAGCAGATCGCGCTCCACTTTCTCGGCCAACTCGGCATCGGCATGATCGTCTTCCATTAAGGTCCGTGCATTCGCATAAACTCTATGCAATTCGCAGTATTCATCAAGAGCAAGAACGTACTTCACAAGGAGTGGGGGCACGTCGGTACGGACAAAGCGGGTAGGAGGGTTCGCGATGGGCGCAGGAGCCCGATCAAATATCCCGGGGAGTAGAAGGTCCACGAACAGTCCGCGATGATCCGAGAAAACGCGATGGTTAAATGGCTCGGTGCCACAGGCCTTGATATGCGGTAGCAGTCTGGAAGAGAGGAAGACATAATCGACTCGTTTAACTCCGCGGGAGTACGTCGGGGTTTCGCAGTAGAGACCGTGGCGATAGGTATGGCAGTCAGTAAGCCCGCCGGCATCCAGGATGCGTTGTAGACCATGCACATCCTCTCCCGTTTCTTCGTTGAAGTCTCCCATAAGGATCACGTCGCAGGAGTTATCATGAAGAGTCTGAACATGAGCCGCCAGGTCGCGGATAAACATGGACCTTGGATTGGGGTCCCTGTGGCCCGCCTGCCGTAGTAATGATCGTTGCTGTTCGTAGAAGGTATTGTTGCCATGTGTCCCGGTCTTTTGCACTACCTGGTATGCCACGATTACATGTACTTCTCGGTTGTCACGGCCCAAAAGACTCATACCGCTCCACCGACCAAGACTGTCAGAATATTGACTTCGAACACGACCGACTAAGCAGCCAGTGACTCCCAGAAGCAGTCCGCCAGGCTTGTCAGGCCCGTCGAAGGGAATCGCCGAGTGGCCGAATTGCAGTTTGCAGTGATCCCAGAGAGCGCGCTTGTAGCGGTAGAAAATATCCGTAGTGGCACGATGCTGGGAATTAATTTTTGTTTCAGCGAAGCCAAAGATATCTGCCTGGACCTCACTCATTTGGAAGAAGAGATCGCCAACGTCGACACCGTTGTCGCTGAGACGTACACCGTTGATATTCTGGAAATAGATACGTATTGCTTGTGACCGCCACTGGTTGGCTTCGATTTCCATACAGACCTTCCCAAAATCAGGGAGCGACAGTAGGATGTCGAGGTCATCTCCATAAGGTACATTGGTCCGCAGATTTTCGGGGGATACGAGGTAGGGTGTGCGTGATGCGTTGCGTGGGATGGTCCGTGGTGTGGGGGGTGGAAGAGATGGTGACGTGTGGAATTTGGTCCGTTGCTGGGAGCGATGCTGAGTTCGACCTGTCGTGCTATTCATGATGAGGTTGTGTAGCAGGTGGCGACTGGAATCCAGCTTGCCTGGATCCGTCCGCAGAAACATGGCTAGGGAACTCCGAGTTGCCCATTGGGGCATCACCAAGATAACGGTCAACAGCCATCTCGGTTGCAGGGCGCTTGGTAGGAGGGGGGGACGCCGCTCCGCCTGCGGGTGTAAGACTGAGCGGGGCACCGGTAATGTGCGTGATCAACTGTGCCAACATCTGGGTTTGCTGCAGTTGGGCTTGGGTTTGCTGGGCTTGAGCACTCTGCGCTTGGGTCATGAAATCCATCATACGTTTGTTCTGCTCATCCTGGCGAGACAAGACGGTGTCCAAGTAACTGACTACCGTAGAGATGTCCCCTGACTGCACCGTTTTGGGCATCGACTGGCCAGCCACTGTAGACTCGGTAACCAAAGCAGAATCCGAAGGAGGGGGACCAGCGGCAGGAACGGAGGCAGGAGCGGAGGTCGACGCGCCTCCAATGGACGCCGCCAACACCGGTGCTGGGGTTTGCACCCCTGTCAGGTCGAACACCATCTTCGGACGCCGATTCCACGCGTTTTCCGAGATCGGGGGTAGCCCGACGCTGTTTTCGGGTTGAGATGCTGTGCGAAGGATTTGGCGGAGGGACTGAACTCGATTTTGCATAGTTTGACCGGTACCTGGGGAGGCGAATGTCAAGCGCGGGTAGGCCCCATAGTGAGCAAGATACGAAGCATCAACCATTCGGGGGAATTGATCCCGAAAGAAAGCTGTAAGGAACTCTTGTGCAGCTGCAAAATTGCCATCCTCAACGACAAAGATCCAACGCCCTGATTTCGCGGAGTTGTCGGTAGGTTGAATGGAGTCGATGATGTCCAGGGCATTCAAGTACTGGGAAAGGGTTCCATTGAAGTTGCTGGGAGACGCATGATCCTGGGGCATCGGCCACTCCCAAGCGGAAGGGTGGAGGTTAACCACAGTTATACCTCGCACATCCAGAGTGACATCGTTATTATGCATAATGAATTCTCGATATTCCTCCGAGCTTGCCAGGAGATGAAAGCCAATCGGGATTAAATCAAAGCCAATCTCCGAGGTGGGAATTTCAACCAAGAGATTCTTGGCAAACTCCGCATACTTATTAACACAGCATACTGCAACAACCTCGGAACTTACACGTTTGTTACCGAACTGAATAAGCCGTTTGGTTGCAAAAACCTCTGGCATTCCAGTGAGGCCCAGATGCTGGGCTTGCGATTGCTGTTCAGTTGTGAGTTGCAGACGCGATAGCGCTCGATTGAGTTTGTCTGTGAATGTTTTCTTGTGCGTCATATCAGCGTGTGCTCCGCTAGCCCATGCGATCACCGAAATCTCTTCCTTTTTGAGAGATTCGCCAGTCATCCAAAGGCGGTTAGCCTGCAGCCACGGGAGAAGCTTTTTCTTGACCGTAGAAAGGTTGTCCTCAGTAATCACGTTGTGGAGGATTTTAATCGATACCTGGTTGGAACTCCGAAGGGTGGTTTCTTTCCGATGGAAGAAGGCTCGATGCTCCGTTTTGGTTTGGGGAAAATCATCCAATCGCGAAAATGCCCGCGGTTTTGATCCGTTGCCTCATTGGAGGGGACAAAGTACACCTCGCCACGAATCACTTGGGACAGCTTCTGGAGGAAGGACAGATGAGTAGAAGCTAGATTAAACGTAGATGTAGATTGCTCAGCCGCCACACGAATTTCCAGCATGAAGCTAGTTTTGCCCTCCTGAGCCTTCAGGACGGCCGCTGAAGCCCGGGTTTTCAGAATACTGGCAACTGCCGGCTGAGTGGGAGACACAGTAGTGGGAGTCATCGGCGTAGATGCTCCGGTAACGGTGGAAATGGGAGCCGAAGTTCCCGTCATGATGAAAAAAAGTTGCGTAGGGGTAAAGGTGAGAATTCTACGGCTAAATTTTTAGCTTATCAACGTCTTCGATCGAAGAATTCTATGTCGTAGTTACCTAGATCATCTGCTAGGTGAAAGTCCCACTCGATCAATCGATCGTCGTGTAGTTCTGGTAGACTGAGTTGCGTGGTCACGCGCTCAGTACACTTATAACTACCGCTCATAGTCGTGAATACAGTAGTCGCTTTTTGGGTCTTTATTTTTAGTTTGCTAGCACTGCTCTTCTTCCAGAGACAGCCACTACCGCCAGAGTCAAGAAGTGCCTTGACGGTTACTACTTGTTAACACGTGCAAACGTGATTGGTACTAGATGACTGGATTTTTGTCGTTTGTTTGAGCCTACAGTTCGACTACCTCGAATCGTGTTCAATAAATAAAGCTCGCGCTTGCGCTGTGCTTCCGCCAGACATGCATCGAGAGAGCTGAAACTTCGAGATTGCCCTGCGTGTGAATTTTGCAAATTTGGTGTTACGCTTGAAATGCCATTGCTATTGTAAAATGATTCCATATATTGGACATCGTCCCTATGGACAAAACTAGTGTGATCGTTCAATTTGTCACTATTAATATTATTGTATTCACACGTAGTAACCGGCTCGCACCGTCAATTCATTTCGGTGTCGCTGTTGCTGCTGCTGACACTGAGTTTGTCGAAGTCGATGCCGTTGAGATCATCCATATCGTAATTGAAATTATCCATCGAAGGAGGGTCTTCGGCTTTGCGCTTCTTCGCCGATTGTTTGACCGCGTTTTCGACCATCGATTTGATGTAGGCATGAAGCTCGCCTGTTTTCTTTTTCTTTTCGCCATCACCATCGCTGTCGCTGCGGCACCAAGTTTTGTTTTCGAAGCGGGCCTTTTTGAAATGACCTGCGACGTTCGAATGGGCAGCCGCCATCTTCTTTGCTTGATCCTTTAAAATAAGGCAATCATGGGTAGCATGGGTGTTGTTAGCGCCATGATAAAGACAATCATACTTGGCCTTACCGTCGGTTCCCGCTCTCGGGCCTCCGCGCTTCCTCTTCGAGGGTTTTTCGTCATTCGACTTGCCGTTGTTGTCTGCCTTCTTGCTGAGGGCTTCATTGATCTCCTCGGTAGCTTCCAGCCGTTCGCAGAAGTCTACGAAGTCTTGAACCGTGTGGTCCACGGGCTCGAATCCCTGTAGGATCATCTCTTTGCGCCACTTGGCGGGGATTCCAAACTCGCAATTCTCCATGAGCTCGTCGTCGGGAATTTTGTTTTTCTCGCCTTTCTCGTCGAATAGCGCGAGGTACTCGTTTAGCTCGCGGAGCCGAGCCACATACGCCTTCATTGTCATCGTCGGGGGCTTTCGGCAGATCCGACGCATACAGCGCTTTTGAAGTTGCACCGCGCGTTTTGGGAGAACATACGCCGTAACCGCGTGCAAACTTTTCTCGAAAGTCTCAGGAGTTTCGGCTTCGAGTTCCGAGGCCTTCGCGTTGAACGCAGCCAATACCATGCCTTTCAGCAAATTGCGTGTTAACGCAAATTTCTGAGGTCCCGTAGTTAGGTCCTGACCCGCGATCACATCCTTAAGTCCGATGAGGAAAAGGAACCACTCTTCAGGTGTTCCTTCCGTGAAATGCGGTTGTTTGACGCGTCGCGTCAACGATTTTTTTGTCTTTCGGGTCGATACGCAAGTCATATTGACTGTACGCCCAATCTTTGAGCTCCTTCGGCTCGGGTCTTTCGATACTGACCGGTGCTGATTTTAAACCCTGCTTCTCGGCAGCAGTCTTCTTCGGGATGCTGTTTGCAATCTTCATCTTTAGCTCACGCGTGTAACGTGGAGTGTTAACACTGTGCACTACGCTGAAAGTACGATGAAAAAGTTGTAGTGGAAATAATTGTGAGATCTAAAGTTATCGCTGATTCTATCGCTCCTAGACCACCGGAGTCTTTCCTCAACGCATCCCGTATGTATGCGTTGGATGCAACTCCCACCGATCTAGCTTCTCGGATCTCTTCAAGGTCTATAGCTAGATACCGTTGGAACTTCTAGTCCAGTAGTAGACGTCGACGGCTCGCCGCGCTCGCCGTTGTCGTCGTCATTGCTCGTCAGCCGCGCCGGCCTTGCCCGTCCGTCCGTGCGTCCACGGGCTTTCGACCAAGTCGACGTCAGCAGGTATATATCTAAGGTATGTTGGTACTACACGTAGGCCATTGTGTGTACTCATCGTTCGAACATTCTAACGTTGCAATGTTACAACGTTCTAACGTTCTAACTACTTGTTAGGTCTAGAGGGGTATTCTAGTGTACTGCATGCGCCCCCATGACAAGGGCTTCTAAGAGCTCACTCGTCAGCAGCATCGCGTTCTTCATACGGATGCAGATTCCGGATATTGTATGTTTGTTGTACTGCTCCTTTCCTGATGCGAATAGAGCCATTGTCATTAATAGACACGATCTCATACGGACCGCTATACGGATTTGTCCCATACTTGCGGGATTGTTCATTGCGGACTGTCGAGAAACATGTGACGGCTAAACGCCTGTTCGCCCGGCGAGTGGCCATCCAGCGCCCGGGAGTTGGAGAGACGCGTGGCATGCATTGCGGTAGCGAGCGCGTTGTCAACGATGTCGGGGGCTGTGACGGCCGTGACGTTCTCGCCGTAGAGCAAGGTGCGCAAAACGTTGCCAACGGTTTGATGCATTTGTTCGCAGACGGCGTTGGATTGCGGATTGTGAGATGTCGTAGGACTGTCCTCGATACCGCACTGTTCCAACAGTTGTTGAAATTCGAAGCCAATGAATTCGTTGCCATTGTCGTGGACGCAGCGGAAAGGCTAAGGATATCGACTGAGCCAGCAATTGGCGAACTTCTGTGCTACATGCGCTGCCGTAGTGTTGTCCACTCGTACCAATTCGACAAGGTTAGTAACGGCAAATATAGTTCGTCATACATACGATCGAACGTACTTACATCTAGACTAGACTAAACGCAATAGATAGCTCTTTCAACAACATAAAAGGGAAGATTATACGAAAAGTCAATAGAGATACTTTGGTATTGCTTCTGGATTCCAGGCCATCGATCACACTCACGTCACCACATCGCCACGTCGGCACGTTTATGACTAACAGGATCCATTTGGTCCCCTCGATCCACGGGTAGCTAGGTACCTGAGGATCGGACAACTTAGTAGGTCCACATTTCAAATAGTCGGTCTCGTGCTGGCTTGGGTAGACGTTTTGTCAAGGCGTCGGCAAGGTTCTCCTTCGTAGCAATCCACCCCACTTTAATCATTCCACATGCAACCGCCCACCTCGTATAGTGGTATGCGATTGCTACATGTTTCTTGTTCAACACGGATTCCACCCTGGTGGAATTCTTCACAACACTTTCATTGTCACACAACACATATGCTGGGTCATCCTTGTCTTCAACTGGGACGCCGAACATTCTTAACTTAGTCCTCAAGCCTTGGATTGCCTCAACACATGCTTTCATCGCGATGAATTCGCTGGAGAATGCACTCGACTCCACAGTTTGCTGTCGCTTGCTGTACCAGAGGACGGGTGCCCGGTTGATGAAGATAATGTACCCAGTGTGTGAGCGTCTCGTAACCTTGTTGGAACCGTGAGATGAGTCCACGAAAGCTGTAATGACAATGGGTCGTCCCCTCGCTTCGGGCATTCCAAAAGGTAATTCTTCTTCAGCATCCCGATAATACTCCATGAAGTCACCTGCTTCACTGGTGAAACGAGACTCATAGTCAAGGTGGGGCAACTCCGGGTTCATGTAGAGAGTCAATTTTGGCTTGCCTCGCAAGTAGGCGAATATATGCAGTGCCTCCTCCAAGTGCCCTCGCCTTGGGCTGGCTTGGTACTGTGAGAGCACTGATACTTCATGTAGTATACCTACCCGCCCTAACTCGGTGGCCCATCGGAGCATCCCAATCAACTCCTGGAAGAACTGGGTATCCTTTGCATCCAATTCCTCAGTGGTATCGAACTCTGGGATGAACGCAGAGGACATAGGGGTCAAGGCCTTGCTTGGGAACGTCCACTTATTGCTTGTTTTAACTGTTGTTTGGACGTTTTCCACGGCAGCCTTCACGTAATCCACGCTTGATATCGTCCAGCAGTCATATCCATTAATGTTCTTCTTCTGCAAGACAGCTCCGAGGTAGGATTTTGGTTCCTCGATGGCATCGTTCTTAAACTTGAACGATTCTTCTAGGGTCTTCATTATCCTCATCGGCTCGTGACCAATGGCAATAATATCATCCACGTAGGTCATCACGTACTCATAATACTTGGAGCCATCAGGCCTTACAGCCGGACGTAACCAAACATCCGGATCGGCCTGGGATGACCTGAATCCAATCTCATCTAATTTCATGGCAAGGAATGACCTGAATGAAGAACTTGCAGATTTCAACCCGTACAATGCCTTTATGACAATATACGTTTTGCCTTCGTGTTCTCCGAACTCTGGTCCTGCCCGCAGCCAAACCTTCTCCTTGTTTGGTGCAGTGAGGAAGGCATTTTGTACGTCAGCACCAAGTACCTGTAACTCATTTAATGCAGCGATTAGTAAAACAATGCGCACAGAATCACGTGAAACCACAGTACTGTACGTGACAGATGAAGGGGGTTCAACCTTGTGGCCATCAGCACAGTATCGGGCCTTTCGACGGAAGTTCTCCCCCAACTTTACATCAAACACGATGTGTCCAGTAATTTCTTGATATCCGATAAGCTCATTTGGATTCCCATCAAATTCTTCAAAGGCCACCATGACGTTTGTCATCTCTTTCTTGATGGCATCCTGCCAGAGGGTGTCCCCGTTTTCTGCATCAATCAGTTTTGCTTCCTTCACTGTCTTGGGGATGCGGATGCCATACTTAGTTGTCCTTTCCCAATATTTGGATTTTAATTTCTTAATGATCCGCTCCCTCTTCTTCAGCACAAAAGGGACCCACCAGGCGAAGGCTGGCTCATCATCAATCCTCGCTGTCATTGCATATTCTGCCAACTCGACTGGGTAAGATTCTTTCAAATCTTTTAGTGCCACCCAATCCGAGCTACCATCTTTCCATTGCACGCACACTTCCCATCCCTTAGTGGTCCTTTTCTTTTGTTGGGTCCCATTCTTGGTCATAAACGTCCCCTTACTCTTGGGGATAGCATCCTCTAAGACTCTATGGTCAATTATTTCTTCCATCATCATTTGCCTGCATCCTTCTTCGTCCACCTGAGACAGTAGGTTCTCTGCGATAACTTTTGCTGTTAGAGTCTCAATGCTTCCATCATAGAACTCCACTTCATACTGTCTCGTGTCCAATATGGGGTTAGAATTTGATTTCCCCACTGGCTTTCCATCAACATCCAATATCCTTTTCTTTACAATTGCAGATTCGAGCCGAGACTCATCGCCTCGCCGTACCCCAAGTTGCATCCCCACGTATCCGTCATACTCCAACAGGTCATCGATGTGCTTGACCTTCTCGTTGTCGATGACTCGATTGTAGTCACTCACAAATTCCTTGTCTTCCAGACTCAACTCAAGTAACTTGCCCCTCTGTATAATTTGGGGGTCCACCGTCAATTCTGCTGATTTGGCCTCCATCTTAATTCTCACGTTGCTATCGTACGTTTCCATGCGCTTCTTCCACTCATCCGTCTGTTGCTCAAGGTTGGTCAAGCGTTGGACGGTAGTGCAGACAACGGGTCGTGCATGTTCTGTTAAAACCCAATATGCCATGAGAGGCCCTACTCGGTGGGCGACCCCAAGCCACCTTCCCAGCTCCGGCTCGCCTATTCCTGGATCGGGTCTGAACGTTACCCAATCATAGAAACCAAAGTCAAGGTATTCTGTGATATCAGGGGTGGTACCAGAGATAATCTCTAGGGCAGTGCGGCCTTTGGCATAACGGGAGCCACTGGCTACGACGTTGCCCGTCTCGCATACATATGAGATGCCAAAGTCCCACAAACGATCAGGGACCGTCTTCTTGCTCTTCAGGCGGTACCATCGTTTCTTGACTTCACGAATGGCCGCTTCTGCCGGATTTTCATTAGGCGACCTTGGAGATGACACATGATATTTAATGTCTGCCTTGTGAAGAGTTTGCTGGAAAGGCGTCCTTGATCCAACTTGAACCATCGCTCCATCAAATGTAAGGTGGTCCGGGGCACCGTATTCATTGATAAAATCCTTCAAGGCATTGCCAACTTGTTCCCCATTCACTCGGCTCATATGGTAGGCTGCGTTGAAACCTGACTTGTGAGTGAATAACTGGGAAGCAATACTTGAGTTTAAGGACTTGACAGGGCCATAGAGGGTATCCGTGCCCATCCTACAATTCAGCCGTCTCAGATGATAATACCGGTCCGCCATGTAGCGTCGTGCTAGCGGTAAAATTGCAGAACGAGTCCCCCTTTGAGTGGTTACCCTCAGTGTCGCTTTTGCTCATGCCGGACTGATTCCAAAGCGTTCCGCAAGCCGATCTGCTGTCACCTGCGTATGCCTATCCGTTGAAACGAAGGTGCGACGAGCAGGGACGTCGGAATCATGCAAATATGCTGCCTTGATGTGCCTTGCAACTCCTTCTTTCAATCTTACAAACGAGGGGTCAATGGAATGGAGTAAGGCATAGTCTGAGGATGAATCAAGGTACTCAACAAAAGATTCATTAGTGCGATGAAGCGCTGTCACGTGAGATTCAACTCCTTGTAACTTCACCGTTTGAGGATCCCATGGGAGATCACTCGTCACGTAAATCCACTCGCAAGTATTCAACTCTTCTTCTGTGGGATGACGGGTCTTGAATTGTGCCTTAGTTCCTGACATTTCCAACGGTACCTGTAGGTCATTATTCAATTCAATGCTGAGCCCTCGACTGGGATCAAATGGATTGTCCCAGACGGGGACCCCAAAAGACCGTAATTGGTTGGGTTGAATCAGGCTGTGATCAATGCTCGTGCCATAACAGAGACCCTCATTAATGACAATGATGAACGTGAGCCCTGATTTTGGATCATCCCACGCAGTTGCCCCTTGACCAATCGGTACATTCCTCATGGGGCCCATGGATTCCATGTAGCCATATACATCCGCTGTCCTGGTTGAAAAGTGGAGGATCTTGAAATTTGGTCCCAGTACGCACGTATCAGCGTTAGAATCGCATTCGTTCCATGCCTCAGCCCCAGGCTCTGCCTCCGTTACATGGGGCGTTGCCACTTGTTTTACGCTTCTTCTTGAATGTACAGCCGAGATACTATAGCTGCCATCTGGGTTCTTCCGGAGTTTTACCTCCGCTCTTCCCCCCATAATGGTGCTTGCATCCGTTGTCAACTGACTGACGGTACTGGTTGTTGTTGTTGGGACGGAAATGATCGTCCCTTGCCCTTGTATGAGCGATCGCAATTCGCTTATTTCTCGTGATTGCCTCTCCAATTCTCGTTGGTGGGAGTTCACTTCGGAGGATTTTCGACTCTTTTTATAGGCCTCTCGTTGTTGCTTCAGTTTTTCTTTCTGTTCTGGCTTGAACTTGGCAAAGACGCCAGCTGGGAATTTGAAGGAAGGATGGTATTCTATCTTCGTACCATCCGTCAGTGTGATTATCTCACTATCCGTCCTTGAACGTTTTGTGGTACCTTGCTTTTGCTTGGACTTGTCCCTCTTGCTGGTCGCTTCACCCACTTGTCTTCGCTGCCTTCCATCTCCTGCAATGTCAGGGGGAAATTTGGCATTCACGGCATTCCTAAAGATAGTCATCGCTTGTGGGTAGGTCATTGTCATCGGGACCTTCGTGAGTTCTGTCCTGATTGAGGCCGCGCTAGTAGCCAAGTCAGTGGAGCGCACTTTCTTCAATAAGATTCGAATGCGCTGGGCGTTGGAGTAGCAAGGCCTCCTTTCGTGTCTGTCAATGATCACAAATGCGTCGTTCAACTGTCGTTCAAACTTTTCCCAATACATAGTAGGCCTTTTCTCCCCTGCGTAATACAGTTTCTCCAAGGTGTCCTCGGCACCCGTTATGTCATGTGCCATGACACCCACTCCCTCGTAATGGTCGGTGAGGGCCTTGAAGTCCAATCTGCCATTGTTTTCCTGTGCATGGAATTGCACCTTCGACTCTGCCATTTCATTGCCAACAATGAGGTTCATGAGTAGGGTGTGGACTTCTGCAGCATCAATGGTGAAGCCTTCCCCATCAAGGGGTGCCATGGCCACATAGTCATCCAGGAAATCTGGGTGGGGCGTAGGGTCAGCTGCATCATTAGGCCTCACTACGTAACTGAGGGGTACCCCGTCTCGCCCAGGGATCAATCGCAGATAATTAACAAAAGTGGGCTTCCAATCAGTCCATTTTGTCTTGGGGTCAAATGGCTTAGGCTTGGCATCGGAGGCAAGGGACTCAGATTTCTTTATGAATTGTGCGTGGGTCTTGTATCGTCGCAACAAGCTACTTGCCCTGTTGGGGGGATCATCGGGGTCAAATGCCACATTGGATGGATCCCTTCCAAGTCGCTTCTCATCGCGGACCCACTGTATAAATGCCCTGATGCGCAATTTCACGCCAGGGTCTAGTCGGATTTGACCTTGCAACGTTGTCAGGTCACTGTATGACTTGAAATGCTGGTCCAACTCAGTAATAGTGAGGTCCATGCAAGAATCAAAATCATTTAGGAAAATGTTTGAGGCGATTCATTCCGCCCTTGTCTCTCCTTGGAAGACCTGGACATCATCGACCCCACATGCCGCAATGGCATTTCGGACAGTGAAAACAGGAGGTTCAGGAGGTACAGCTGCCATGTTCCTTTTTTTCTTACGTCCAAATAATAAAATATGATGTGAGTCAACATTCGTGTCGGCATGTGCCCCTTTTCTTCGTGTGCTTTTCTTTTATCTTTATAGTTTTTCATGGCCAAAGCCGGCGTTCTCGCGCCATGATAATGTAATTCTGCTCATCGAATCACCCGTCGGTGTCAAGCAGTCCATCGGGTGGTCCATCCGGTTTCCTGACACACCGGCAGGTTTCTATTGGGCCCTTTCCATTCGCGCTCATCTGAGCACCGGTCTGATAAACCAAATATAGTTCGTCATACATACGATCGAACGTACTTACATCTAGACTAGACTAAACGCAATAGATAGCTCTTTCAACAACATAAAAGGGAAGATTATACGAAAAGTCAATAGAGATACTTTGGTATTGCTTCTGGATTCCAGGCCATCGATCACACTCACGTCACCACATCGCCACGTCGGCACGTTTATGACTAACAGGATCCATTTGACGGGGTCAATGCATGTCAACGCACGGAATTGCACGTCGATGTTATTCACGGTTACCTTCCAGGGACCGATGAGATCAATGTGTACTTCGGCCCAAGGCCAATAGGTAACGTCGCGCGGCGCTAGTTCTCCATACCCAGCGCCTTGCTGTTTGTGCTGCTTGCAGACAGCACAGTTGGCGCAGAAGGCCTCGATTGTGGCCTTGAGGTTCGGGTGATAAAAGCGCGCGCGAATCGAGTCGTACACTTGCGTCGACCCGGCGTGGCCGAGCACGCGGTGAAACCACTCGACGGTATTCATAAGCAACACCGTCGGGATGCAAATTTTCCATCGATTGGGATTTTGCTCCCCAGGGTCGGCACGATAACAGATGATGGGGCGCCCATCGAAGTGCCGCACTGGGAACCATTGTGGATGCTGTTGTCGCTGCGCATTCAATTCGTTGTCCTCAAATTGGTTCTCCTGTATCCAGCGAATCTCAATTGGGTTGCGCATTTGTGGCGGCGCTGGCAGATTGAGAAAACAATCCAACAATTCACCGTCATCTGTGAGCGAAAAGAAGAGCGACTCTTCCAACCCTGGCGCCGCACTCTTCCCCTCGGCGATTGACTCCATACGAGGCAAGCGAGAAAACGCGTCGCCCAAGACGTTATTTTTGCCTTCTAAGTATTGGTATGTGATGTCGTAATTCTCGAGAAAGAGTCGCCATCGAAGGACGCGAGAGTTGGTGAGAGTACGATAGGTGAGGTTTTTGTGATCGGTGTATACCTTGATGACTGCACCAAGCAGAGTAGATCGAAACTCTGACAACGTCATGACAATCACCAGTAGTTCCTTTTCCATCGTAGTGTAGTTGAGTTGCGCCGGAGTAAGCTTTTTGCTGTAGTAAGCGATGGGGAAACCGTCTTGCATGATGCATGCGCCGATTTGGTAGTCAGAGGCGTCGGTGTAAATTGCGAATGGCTTGTTGTGATCGGGAAACCGCATCAACACGTCAGCTGCGATCACCGCCTTCATCTCTTCGAACGCCTTTTGATGTGCTTCAGTCCACTCGAACTTGCCCTTTCCTGTGAGATCGGTGAGCGGCTTGAGCACGTGAGAACGTCGCGGCCACATGTCGCGATAATAATTAACAGCGCCCAGGAAGCTGCGCAATTGCTTGATGTTTTGTGGGGCTTGCATTTTCAAGATGGCGTCGACTTTCTTATTCCATGGCTTAAGGCCAACGGGAGTTAGCCAGTAGCCTAGCCAGTCAGTCTCTTTGACGCCCCATTCGCATTTCAGGGGATTGACAATGAAGCCATTGTCGTCGAGCCGCTGGAGAATCTGGTCGAGCAGCACAATGTGCGTCTTCCAGTCCTTGGAGAATGCACCAATATTGTCTAAGTAATTTTCACAGTCGATGCCTCGGAGAACTTCTTCCATGGTCTCCTGCGCCATGTCGGGAGAACACTTTACCCCCATGGGGATACGGCAGTACTGAAACTTGCCGTACGGAGTGACGATCGTGCAGAGATCCTTGCTCTTGTCATCGAGTTCCAGGGTGTAGAACATCATCGAGATGTCTAGCTTAGTAAAGAACTCATACCCTGTGCGTCTTTTGAGAACTTCGTTGATACGCGGCAGTGGATAGATGCGCCGCTTGATAACCTTGTTGAGCTCACGGAAATCCGAGACCCAGCGAACTCTGCCATCCTTCTTGGGGATGATGAACGTCGGCGACGCCCAATCCGTCGCGCCGACCGGGCGTAGAACGCCGATTTCGCAAAGATGCTCTAACTCTTTCTTGAATACGTCCTCATGTGCTCGTGGGACGGTGAAAGGTCGAGCGTGAACGGGGCGAGCGCCCGGTTCTACTTCGAGAGAGAATTGTCGATGCGGATACTTCCGCAGTTTGTTCAAGAACAGTCGCGAGTACTTTGCCACTAGGCGCCTGATATCTTCGCGTTGAGCAGGGGTGAGATGCGTTTGTTTGCTGGCCACTTCTTCTGGAGAATGGCTCTCATACTTAGCGTCGAGGATCGTGGTAAAGCCATCGGCTTGCTTGAGAGGATCCTGTTCGTAGGTGGCGTCGGCGCCGTCGAGAACCCTGTCATGGATTTCGCCATTGGCGTAGCGCATTTGGACTTCAACGTCCATCCAGGTAACAGTGTTCTTTTCGAAGTCGAACTTCATTCTGGCCTTCCGTAGGAAGTCTCGGCCAAGAATGAGATCATAGGGGCAATCGCCACCAAATATAAAAGCGCCCTGCCCGTCGATCTTCTTGCTTCGGTCGAATTCGGGGAGAACGACTTCGCGCAAATAAACGTAGCGTTAGTGGTGGACGTGGACTCTCGCGACGCCAACGAAGGCACACACCCTCGGGGGAGAATGCGTTCATGCGCCATGGTTCCGTCGCCGCCCGAATCCAACAATACTCGAAGGAGTCGTCGCGAGGTGTGCCCATTGATCGTGTTGGCCACGATGAATGTCATCGGCGCTGGAGTCCTGTCGGGGCGGTACTCTTGTTCTGTGGGAGCAGAGGAAGTGTCGGCTGCAAAGTAGGCGCCTTGCATCCAATGAGAGTCGAGGGACAAGGAAAGACCAAGGGTCTTGTTAATTGTTTCATCTAAATCGTCCTCGACATTGCACTGGATCGGCACACCCCGTCAGTTGTTGCCCCAGTGGACGTGATTGTTATCACTAGTAGTAGTGTTGTTGCTACCCTGATCGTAGGCGTAGCTGGTAGCGGACGTACCGCTTGTAGTTGGCGCTGGGTTCTCCGACCCCTGGCCTTGGGCGTAGTACGAACCATTGTTCTGTTGCCCATTTCCACGGCTGCCTCCACGGCCGGCATTGTGGTTCCGAGCGCCTCCGCGGCCGCCCGGCGAATTCCCGTTGCCATTGCCGCCTCTGCGGTAGAAGGGGCTGCTATGGGTCCTGACGCCTAAATAATGGCGCGCCGGGCCGCCACCGTGCGCGCACGCACAGCTGCAAGGGATTTTACACGAGCGCATCGCGACGAAATCCGATGACCATGGCGCAGTTTGTTGTTGCTCACAGCGACCCAAAAAACTTTATCTTAGAGTTGCTCTTTGCCTGGACAAATTGAAACTTAGCATTATCATACTCTCTTCGAACTTGCTTTCAAGTTGTCCACGGAGAGAGAGAGAATTGATTGAGATTTTAGCCACTGACTTGCACCACAGTTTTGGGTGTCAACACGAGATGCCACCGAGAATGCCACCACTGTCAAGGCCGGATTTTCGGACCCCACTTGGTTAAAGTCGGCGGTTAAACGACTACACAATATACATAGTCATTGGTGGTGGCATGAGCGAGCCTTGATATCGGAAATCAAGCTGGGAGTACCGGAGAGTATAACGGATGGCTGGGATGTTGATCTCCTTCGTGTAAGCAAATTCGAAGAAGATCTCATGGAAATATTGGAGGTAGATGGAGACGACGTGTTTCATTGGTTGAAACAGCATGGCCTTGCGAAGCCTTTTGCTCTACTTGAGCTTAAGCGACTGGCAAGAGAAGAGCCTTCGGACCGAGATCTCTTGGGATTTTCTCAAGACTATCCGGCCATCTTCGAGACTCTAAAGTCGGCATTTCTACTGATGCCATCTGCGAGTCGTCTGGTGGAGCAACTGCATGGAATGCTGCGCTCGTTTTTAACGAGTACAAAGTTGACAGCATCACACGAAACAACCAATCAACGCCAAGCTTACATGGTCAACCTAGAGTACAAGAACCGTGTCGAGCGTCGAACGCAAGCGGATAGCCGACGGCGGGGGGAACCAAAACAAGAACAATCATGGAAGAGCACAAAACACGAAGCTGCAAAGCCGGAGCAGCGACTCGTGGGGGAGCAAGTCCTTCGGTCAACTGCAGTCTATGAAGGAGCATATCTTCAAGAGATGCTCACAAAGGATCAACTTACTGATCTATCGGTTGCAAATTTAACTCGGAAAGGGGTCCGGGCAAAAGATAACTCAAGAACACAACGTCAGAAAGAAATGGCAGTGGAGAAAGCAAGGCGACGGAGAAAGAATGACAAGACCATTGATGATTTTGTGAAAGAAGGGAAGAATCAAGTAATCAAGAACGATGACGACTGGGTGGATTTCTCTATGCAACAAGCTAGAGACCGCCGTAAGGAGTTGTCCACTCAAGCCTTTTGGAAGTCACAGTCGGTTGAAACATTGGTTCGGGTGTACAAACGAGTGTTCCCCGGGATAGGGGATGCAAAAAGCGAGTCCAAGACTGCCATCATTGCTGAAATTGCCAACTTTTTGAAGAAGAATAATCCAGACGCTATCAACATTGAAGCTGCCGTTGGAATGGAGAGAGGAGATGGTGACCAGGCAAGTGCTTTTGGGAAACGAAGGGCGGCAATGATCAAACTTTTTGATCATTCAGAAGCCCTTATTGACCCACGTTACCAAACCACAGCACAGGAAGTGTTGAACGAAGCACATGACGAAGATGAACAAGTAGAAGAGTAAATAGTAGACTAACAAGTAGAAGAGTAACTAGTAGACTCAACATATGATTATTGACGTACTCACAACAATGTGATGCCGATAGTGATCCGATGCGCACGGGCTTGCATGTGGGGCTAAAAATATTATTTGATCAAGGTAGTCGAGTCATATTTTTGACTTGTCGGATCAAGAAATTGACTAGAATGAATAAACTATATTTGGCGCTCTATAGCAAAGTAAAGATACGTAGTAGAGTAAGATTTCGGTATGCATATCGTCAAAGTAATCTTTGGAGAGTGCATTGTAGGTATTAGCTTTCAATTTAGAGCATTATAAGAGAAATTACACAAACTTTACTTTACAACACGGTGTATCGCGGTGACGTGGAGGGCATAATGGCTCCTTACTACAGTAGTAACACCCCTCATGACTCCAAATTTTATCCGGATGTCTTCCAGATGATGATTATGATAGGTTAAAATGATTAGTTGAGTTGTCGGGAGGGTTTTATTTTTACGCGTGGCACTACGGCGTCGGGACCCATAGCTGCTGGGATTCTGATAATAGTTCGGGGAACGAGGGTTCTGCGAGCAATTAGCCCACAAATGCGTCCCGTTATGTAGGCGGCAAGGGTTCCCTCCGTTGGAGGCCTTTTGTTTCTTTCCTTTGTCCCTCGACTTCGGGCCAGAGGAAGAAGAACCCTTACGCTTCTTGTCCAAGGATTCGTCATCGGCAGAATCTTTCATCGCCGCCGGAGGCTTCTTCTTATCGAGGATGCCTTTCTTGGTCTTCATGTACTCGATGATCTTGCGGCGAACGGCCTGAGTTGCCGCCGCATTCGCTCCGGGCTGCGGAAGCCCGTGGAGTAGCTGGTACTCATCTTGCCAGCCTTGAGCAAAGCTCTTGAAGATTTTGTTGTTGATAACTTCTTCGGTAAGTTCCGCGTCAGCGCCGCTCAAACGGTTCGCGTAGAGGCACAAAGTCTCGATCCGAGCAACGTGTTCCTCCACATCCTTGTCTTTAGGCTTCTTGCAGTGATCACTGTCGATGTAGCGAATCAAGTCGCCACGAGGATCGCGTGAGACGGCGTAATGCGAAACAAAATCCTTGAACTCGGTGTCAAAGCGTTGGCGTGTGCGATCTGCATCGGGGATCGCGCGAACTTGATTTTCCCATTTGTGATGAGCGTTCACGTCAAGGACATCAGGGAAATACTCGAAATAATCTCCAACGTCGGCGTCGTCAAACTGGAGGTGTTCACCGCAACGAATGAACTCATCATAGACGTAGAAGAGGCCTTCGATGCCTTTGCTGCCATCGAAGATGGGGAGTTCGCGTTGACATTGCGTACCATCGTCCATCAACACTTCGAGCTTGTGAGTCACGTAGTCCTTGACCTTGACGCGTTCCTCGTAGAGGACCAAGCTCGTTGCAATCACGTTGTTACTCATAGTTACCGATTAGATGTTAGTCTCCGCAAGGGAAAGCTGTAATTACAGTGACCTATCCTTGAGGAAGATGATAAAAAAGGAATTATGACCTTACGATTGAGGGGCTCCTCAGGAGCCCCAAGCTACTACTTCAAGATCCGGAGCGATGACTCCGGACTAGGATCTATAGGTAGGTGTCCTGGGTTCATACCCTTGGACCATAGGTAGGCAGCCTCGGTCACAATGCCCGAGGTACTGCAGTCAGTGGGCATATATTTGAAGATTCCATGCCCATATGTGTGAGAGATTCATAAGGCATATCATAGCGGACCCGGCAGTCTAATTGATCGGCATGCAGGACTGCCTCGGGACTGCACTCTATACATTTCTATACTACTCGTAAGACCCCTTGGTCTACTCCATCCAGGCCCGACAAGAGATCCGTAACTGTCCTATCTACTACTAGGTCGTTACCCTGGTACTACTTCTTAATCTTGGTTCGGGAAGAGCAGCTTCCGAATTGGGATACTACATCTTTAAAACTAGCTCACTCTTTTATTACAAACCCGGGCTTACTGCACTCTGATCAGAAACTACGTGAGATTTCGTAACGAGCCGTGTATCGCAATGATAGGCGACCTTCAAAACAACTTTCAAGACAACTTATCTTCAAGACCATGGCGCCAACCAAGGCCCATGTTATCCCCCTCGAACCAGACTATGATGAGTCCGAAATCGAGTTTGTTCGTCATCGCAGAAGCGAGAGAGACGCCCATGGGGTTGAGGAATCCACCGAGCTTCGAGTTCCTCGTCTCAATGATGAAGCAACCCCTTTTGCGATCCTGACGTTCCTTTTGCTCTTTGCTAGAGCACGATCAACCTTGGTCTGGACGACTGGGCCTAAGCTTTTCGCCAAGTTCCCAAGCCACTTGGACGGATATCCCATGGCAGTGTGGGAACTCGTGAGCGACGGTTTGAACCCAACTGTTGCCAACTTTGATCAAGCCTTGCAAGCTTTCAAATCGGAGCTATTGGCAGGCTATCGCTATGTTGATCAGATGGACTACCTACGTTCCATCAAGAAGCCAGTGAGCATGACGCCTGGCAAGTTTCTTTTGTGCCTTCGAGCAGCGTCAAGGATGGCGGCTCAACTGGCTGATGCCCCAGATGATGGTGGCTTTGACGACGACGAACTGGCAAGGGTCTACGTAAAAGCTATGCCGTCTACCTTTCAAGTCAATTTCGAAAACGCTAACATGAGTTACGCTACAACGCCGATTGGAGAGATCCTAACATCTGGCGAATTTTCCGGTCATCTTTGGCCGACATTTACACTACTACCCCCCTGGTAGGAAATCTACGTACCGAGAGAGGGGTCATGGACTTACTCGACAACTTTCGGCAAGTCCATAGAGCCAAATATTTTCACATAAATATTTGTTTGCACAAGTCGACGACGAGAGGACATTAATATTCATTACTAAACGTCGATGACACTGTCATTGCTATTGATACTCCTTTCTTCTGCATCACCATCCCCTTTGCTCTTTTTGAGGATATACCTCGCCATGGTGGACCATCCAATTTTGGACCAGTTTCGCTTTCTACCTTTCAGGTCTGGTTTGTGATGCTTCCAAACGCAGCCTCTCTGGCCCCATAAAATGCATTGTTGGTGTCCTCCCGAGTTGGGTTTGTTTTCAGCAAACCCAACTCAGCAGCTGCTGCATCCAAGAGGTTGAAGATCCGTTTCACCTCCACAAGATTCTTCACATACCGCTTCTTATCCCCCTTGAAACATGAAACATCCCTACGCTCAAGCTTCTTCAATGGAGAGATCTTTTTTTCCTCGTCCCCATGGTGCCAATATTGGTACACATGAAGAAGAGATCCCATTGGAAATATCCAGTCCGGTGGCACACGACGGAATTCCCCTGCAATAAGCCATCGCTGGTATGCTGTTGCTTGCCCACCTTCAATTGATGCAATGGCCTGTTGCTGGCCTTGCTGCGTAGCCAAGAATAGGTCTTTGAGTTTCTGCAGCTCTTGTTGAATGCTGAATTGTTCGGTCCGAACCACTTGGTGCATCCTGGACTCAGATAGATTCCTGCACATTGTTCGATCATCCATCATTTTTTCCATTTCTGGGATCACTGCCTTGATTAATGTTTTGAGCTCTTCGTTCCCAGCGAGCAACATAGCATGGGGAGGGATTCCAGTTGCGTATGCCTGTCCACCATTCTCCCAGGGCAGTGATATCTTCACAAACTCTGACAATGGCTGGAATTGTGAGCTTGTGAACAAGGGACTATTGCGGATAGGCGAATTGAGAAGGTAGGACTCTGCAACTGCACTACGATGTTTCAAATGGCTCGCAAGGCCAATTCTCAGAAACACTCGGACAGTGGGGATGGCATCAATTTGAGCTTTTCCAAATAATAAGTCTAGAGCCCCATTCACTCTAGAGTCCACCCTGGCTTTCTCTGTAGCCAGCTCAGTGTCGGTCATCCCGTCCTTCACAGGCACAAAATCAGGGTGGGATGCTGCAAACTCGGGCTGGTTGATAGGGAGGCCACTCAAGACACGGCCACAATAGTGGTCGCCAGCTCGCTCGTGCAGCACATAAATATCCCTTACAGCCCCCATTGTGTGCCCACCACGAATACAAGTGGCTGCTGCACTTGGACCAGCGGTTGACCCGGAACTCATAAATGATATTGCGCCTTTGCGCCATGAATGTATTCCTATATCCTCCACCTCATAGCCAAATTGCCCCAGCTCCTCCTTGTGCTTAGTCAAAAGCTTACCCATAATCTTGGAGAAGCGGCTTTTAACCGACTCGCCTTTTCCCTGAGTGGGAAAGAGTGGACCGTCAGGGTCGGCAAGTACACCTGGAAAGCAGACCAAATATTCAAACGTTGCTGACATGTAGTCAGCACGATAATCAAAAGGATTAGCATACACGTGCCGTGGCTTTTTCTTTCGCCGGTCCTCTTCCTCTTGATCTTCCTTTGAATGGGCAAATGGAATTCCAGTTGAATCTGCACGGAAGATCAAGTGCTTTGTATGAATCCTAGCTGTAGAGTCACCATGACACGCAAGGTTCCAAGTATGTACACTGTAGGCCCGTGCAAATGCTGCTTCTTTTGACCCTTCATTGACGCACCATTCGTTGAACTTGCAGTAAAGATTGTATGGCAGCTCCCGCTTGCCCTCTTCTATGTTACCTTCACCTGCTTGTCTAGCTACACTTGATACTCGCTGGACACCTTTCAGAATTTCCCCCACGCCCATGGTAAACTTTCTACTCATATCAACATCATATCGCCGGTACAAGTGCGACAGACCTGATCGCATGCTCTTGTAGCCAGTACGAGCCAAAAGTTTGCCATCTTGTTTTCGCCTGCTGCACATATACTCGCCAAATATATCTGGTGTGATCGTGTCAAAGTCCACTGTCTGCTGACCCGGGGGGTGTCCTCCTACGCCAAGACATTCACCAATGAACTTTTTAAGTTCAACATTGCGGAATTCTTCTTGAAGGATATCACATTCAGGCTGTGATAATCCTTCACACTTTTTCAACAATTTATTGGGGTACTCGATGTCCTTTTCATGTTCCTCCAATAAGAGATTGAAATTTGCAGTTAAGCACGGATTGACGTATTCACTCCGGTAGAGCCACAGGATGAAGCGTTCGTTCTCTTTCCCATGCTTGTAGTATGTAGCTGGGGCACGGGAGTTGCTTTTCACATGATCCAAATTCATGTTGTTTCGAATCGCCTGCCTCAGATCTTCATTGTGCTGGTCAGCAGGCGGTGGTCGCCTAGACCTTCTTAGAGGAGTTCTGTTGTCTCTTGCATCGTTGTCAGCATCGTCCTCGTCGGTATCGTTGTGGGTATCGTCGTCGGCATCGTCATCGGCATCCTCGTTATTTTCTTGGGCTACTGCTGCTGCATTGGCCGCGACGCACTTATAGCACCTGTGGTTTAAATGGTCAGGATGGTCCCCAACAAATACACCACAGCAGGCGTGGACATTCTGGTGGCAATCAATGCATCGCTCGTTATTTGTCGCCTGCTTTGTAGTTGGGTGCTTGCAGTCACCCCCTAGAGCGCAAATAGCATTGCGTGGGCCTCGTGGTTCTTCTGACATTTTAAGGAGGACTCGAATTGTTTTGTGGCCAATGCGCCAAAAGGAGTGCAGGATAATAATGTCGTCCCGGATGGCCGACAAAACTGAAGGAGCCTTGGCTGAAAAAATAATTTGACGTGATTTTCCTGGAAAAAAGGGGGCTTGGGAGCCCAGTCTCTTTTGCCTTTTTCCGGCCAAACTGGACGACAAATACCATGAAGAATATCGCGCGGTGACCGGAAAAAGGCGAAGATCCGTGAATACATGGATCGACAGGCGGTTCGAAATCCTCCACAGCAAAGTGGAAGCAGCGGCAATGGTGCCGGCAGCAACAACAGCGGAGGCAACCGCAGCTCCGGTGGACGATCTGGCAACCGTGGAAGCAATAGCAATCAAGGTGGCAATCGCAACCGCTTTGGCAATGGTGGTGGACGCCACAACAACAACAATAACAATCGAAATGGAAACCGCAACGGCAATGGTGGCCGTGGTGGCGGCAACAATCAAGGCTATCGTCGCATTCAAGCCAATGATCCATGCCCTCTCCCAGGTCATGGCAATCATACCTGGGGCCAGTGTCGTGCCAATCGATACGGCAAGGCCAACAACCAAGGCGGCAATCAAGGAGGAGGCAGTGGTGCCAATCAAGGACGCCAAGGTGAGGCCCATGCAACTGATGGGAATGCTAGGATGGCAACCCTCAAGGTGCCGAGTCTAACTTGACTCAAGGCAGCAGCTACTTCTTTGAGCAAGAGGAAGCCAATGAAGACGAAAAGGCTAAGGAATCGTTCTTCAATCACATGAAAGAGCTCGACCCCGAGTATTATGATCCTGAAGAAGCAAGCAAACTTCATTGCGAGAGCAAGAAGTATCAGTCGAATCCGTCAACTGCTGCTCAACTCGAAGAAGTTGACATTGATCTTGTTCCTACGACGTTGACTGTCGTCGGACAAGTGAACAACAAGAAAGGCAAGTACTTCTACAAGACCTTGTTTGATCACGGTGGAAGTCACCCAATGGCCAAGAAGGGTAGCTTGCCCAATGGTATCGAGGTGTTCAAGGACGAATCCATGACGTTTACGACTACTTCTGGGGCCTTGCAAGCCACTGAGTACATCTACTTCCACAACGTGCGCTTTCCCGAGTTTTCCTACACTCGGTCTATCAAGACAGTGAAAGTTTATCTATTCGACTATCCCAATGTCAAGTACGACCTTATCCTTGGTCGATCATTCCTGAACAAGATGAAGATTGACGTCTTGTCATCCTCATTGACATACAAGTGGTATGACGATGAGATTCCGTTCCATAACAGGCAGTACTTCAACAACAGTGCCTCCCTTTGACGTCTTCTTGATGTTACTCCGGCGCCAATCGCTCGGGCTGAGAGTCATCTTAATGAGATCCAAGCAAACAAGTCAACTGTCGCCGATGTTCGAGAAGTCGCCGACACTCAAGTCCATTTGACTCCAGAGCAGCGAGAGCAGCTCTATCAATCTTCGATGGTACTCAGGGTTACTACCCTCATTGAAAGTTTCACATCGACTTGAAGCCAGACGCAATTCCGTATCATTGCGCTCGACCCTATCCATTTCCAGATAGGCATGCCAAAGCCTTTCGCGACGAGCTTAAGAGGCAGTGCGAGACTGGAGTTCTTGAGCAAGTCTATGAGTCCGAGTGGGGCATGCCAATGATGGCTATCCCCAAGAAAGATGGAACCATCAGGACTGTTGATGACTTTTGTGAACTCAACAAGTGGGTTCAGCGCAAGGTCTATCCTTTGCCAAGGATTCAAGACATCTTCCACCGCCGACAAGGCTATGAGTATTTCACCAAGATAGATATCACTGGTGCTTATACTCCTACGAGCTTGACGACGAGTCATCGTGGCTCTGTGTCCTCGTCACGCCATTTGGCAAGTACCGCCGCAAACGTGTACCTCAAGGATTGACTCAGTCGCCTGACTGGGCTCAAGCAACCATCGAGGAAGTTCTGTCCGACCTCCTCTACGAGTGTGTTGAGGCCTTCATCGATGATGTCGGCATCTTTTCAACAAGACTTGGGATGAGCATCTCCAAGTTATCGATCGAGTCCTTGATCGACTGCAACAAAATGGCTACTCAGTTAACCCTGCTAAGTGTGAGTGGGGCGTGAAGGAAACTGACTGGCTAGGACATTGGTTGACCCCCGAGGGTCTGAAATCTTGGAAGAAAAAGATTAAAGGCATCCTTCAGCTCGATCGCCCGAAGACTCTCCACCAGCTACGAGGGTTCATCGGTATGATCAACTTCTATTGAAAAGTCGATCCCAAGGCCTTCCGCAAGGCTTGGAATGCCGATTGCGATAAAGCCTTCAAGCAGATCAAGGCAGTGATTGCGCAAGAGATTCTTCTTGCCTATCCTGATCCTAACAAGCCATTCGAGATTGAGACGGACGCCTCTGACTATGCTATGGGCGCCTGCATCATGCAAGAAGGCAAGACTGTTGCCCTCTTCAGCCGCAAGCTTACCGATGCGCAACGCCGCTATCCTGCCTCTGACAAGGAAGCTCTTGGCATCACGGCAGTGTTGGAAGAGTATCGGCCCATGCTCTATGGTGCACCCATTACTATCTACACTGACCACAAGAACTTGAGCCAAACCATTCTCAAATCGCAACGTCTGCTTCACTGGCGTCTCCTGATTGAGGAGTTTGCCCCACAATTGATTTACAAGCCTGGCATCGACAATGTTGTGGCTGATGCCCTGTCACGTCTTCCCATGGGCGCGAAAAATCCAGTAAATTCCCCGTGATAGCCGCCAAGATTAGGGACTCAGGCGGGACTGGAAATGCCCACAAGATAATGTAAGGTCACAATTTTCTTTCATCCAATGTTTGAATCACCATCCATCGTATCGTGTGTCCGTGCTTAAATCGTCCGCCACTTCTTGCTAGATTTAATGGTTTATCAGACCCAAGGTATCCGTACAGCCTGGGAAGGCTACGACAATACCTGTTTCTCCATGATGTTGATGAGGAGATTCGGTGCAAAGAGGCAAAAAGGAAAGCCCATGGTCGTCGTTTCGTGTTTTGCATCCGACGCGGCAAAACCGGCGATCATGCTGCCATGCTCGCATACGGGCTGGTATGCGCGCCAACTAGGTGGACGCACCTAAATACAAACCCTGCGTTCAGGGGTTAACGGCACGGGTATTTAAGAGAGAAAAATGTGCAATGCACGAAGTATACCCTTTTAAGCACGCCTGTGGGGCGCATCGCCTGATCAGCGATTGTCGTTACCACATGGCACCTGCGATCTTGCTCGACAGAATGTGTGACTGAGCAGAGAGATGTGCCGATCTCACCAATGCTGAAAATCCTCCAAAAGATATCAAAAGGATCTTTCGTTACCGTACTCTCCCATCTCGTTTGTCTCTGCTCAACATGGCTGCTGCTGTTGCTTTTCGCAATTACCTTGAGGCCACCCTTGGCTTTGATGGGACCCAGTCCACGGCTGTCACCGCCCAAGGTTTTGATGACCCTGAGGAGTTTCGCCAACTGAACGATGATGATGTTGATCGTTTGTGTGCTACCATTCGTCGTCCTGGGGGACAGGTTGGCGGCAACCCCAACCCTGGGGTCCTCATTGGCCAAAACCATGCTTTGCGTTTGAAACAACTCGCCTATTATCTTCGTTATTTGTATGCTGTTGATCGCCCCTGGACTGCTGCTGCCGCAACCCGTAATGCTTTGAAAACCTTGTGGCAGTACAAGCTGCAGATTGATGAGGTGATTGCTGCTGGGAATCCCGACTTCCCCGAAAAGTTCACTACCTCTAAGAAGGTGCGTGAAACTATTGAAAACATGGAAGCGTGGGTCCACTCGTCTTACGGTTTGGAGAGACTTCCGTTGGCCTACCTCGTTCGTACCGATGTCAATGTTCCAGACCCCGCAAATGACCCGCTTGGATATGGCCAGCCCTCGTTCCACCAAGAACTTATTCGTCGTGCATCTCACAACGGAGCTGTTTATACAGCCAACAACCTGAAACTGTGGCTGATGGTCCGCCATGTTACTCATGGCACCGAAGCATGGTCTTTCGTGAAGGGTAATGCCTCGACCAAGAATGGTCGGGCCGCTTACCATGCCATCAAGTCCCAGTATACTGGGGCAAGCCATGTTAATCAAGTGAAATTGGAAGCTGATCGTGTTATCGCTACAACGTTCTGGTACGGTAAAGCACGCAACTTTACCTGGCAGGGCTTCGTTGCTCATTTAACTTCTGCCTTCACCGATTTGGCTGACCATGGTGAGGCTAGGAGTGAAAACTCCAAAGTTTGTACTCTCCTGGATGCTATCACCGATCCGAAGCTCCAGGTCGCAAAAGGATTAATTGCTGGGGATGATTGTCGCTCAAATGACTATCAGCTTGCCGTTGATTTCTTGGGCGGGCTCGCTGCTAACGAATCGTTGGCTTCGCGTAATCCCTTGCCTCGTAATATTTCGTCCGTGACACAAAATGATAATTAAGGCCGTGGAGGTGGCCGAGGGTACAATGCCTCAGGAAGAGGTGGAAGAGGGAGCAGGAATTAGGGGAGAGGCCGTGGCGGCGGGCGCGGTCGCGGAGGTCGTGGTCGTGGCGGCGGCGGTTCTCTGAGTCAGGACACCTGCTGAACAACGGGTTGTACCCTCCAACTATCTGGGCTACTTTTACCAGGGAGGAACGAGACTATGTGAATGAACAGCATGCCCGTAATCGTGAAAGAAATGTTTCTTCTACCCAATCTTCTGGTGGAAATTCTTTTACCTCGAATTTGAATGAAGCATCGACCACTTCAGTGACGAACAATAATAATAACAACAACATGGGGGACAATATGACCAGGCGAAATAATAATGGAAATCGAAACAACGGCGGGAGCAACTGACTAGGAAGAAGAGCTGCGTCCTTGCACCGTATTGCATCGTCGTCGTCTGGAGCTGTGGTTTCGGTGTGGAGATGTGAGCTCGATTCTCATGTGGATACTTGCGCTTTCTCTGAAAGCGGATGTTATGTGTTATATGTTTATCAATATGATATTGAAGTGAATGGGTTTCATGCTTCGATGGGCCCAATTTCAAAGGTTCGTGAGTGTTTGGTCGCTGTTGCGTACGACTGCCCTCTCACCTATCAAACTTTTATTTTGTTGTTTGACCATGTCTTGGTCGTTCTGGGTATGGGTTGCCATCTGCTATGCCCGGATCAATTGCGAGAAAACCAGCTGATTGTTAATGATGTTCCGTTATTTAGGATTCCGTCGGCTCAGCGAAAGTCGACGGACCATTGTATCATTGAGGGGACTGCTGATCTGCGGATCCCTCTGCAGTATTGTGTGAATCTTCCTGTAACTTACTTGTATCCTTATGATGATAAGCAGACGTAAAGCTAAAGACAACCGTATCCGAGATAAACCAAGATTAGATTGTGCCATTGTTGGCTTACGTATCGCTGATTTCCTTGTTCCGATGACCATTGCGCACTGCGCGCGTGATGAAGCTCGATTGCGAGGGTGAAGCTCGTTTGACTAATCTGACTTCATGTCACTTCCAGATTCGAACAGTCCCTTTGATAGCGCAGCTTCGAAGTAGCTAGCTATCAACCTCCGAATTGGGTAATAGTACCTGGTTTATATTCGACACATTGCCAGGAGGTACCGCCACATTGCGGAAACCTACGCCGTCCCATCTCCCTTTGTATCTTCCAATGTCCTAGGCTTCCCGAAATACAATATCTCCTGAAGTAACCTTTTCCTGTCATCCGTTGGAATCGTGGTCTTGGTAAACAGATCTGCTAGATTGCATTTCCCATCGATCTTTGCAACCCTGATTGCTTCTCTTGCTGCCTCTTCACGAACAAAGTGATATGAAATCGAACGATGCTTCTTTTGTAGCGTTGAGTGAGGTAATGACGTATTCTTGACGACACTTTCATTGTCGCAGAAGATGTTGCTGGGCCCATCAATTGGGACTCCAAACATTCGCAGTTTGTACCTCAACGATTTGTTCATCTCAACCGCAACTCGCATTGCGTTGAACTCACTTCCGAACGTCGCAGCTTCCACCGTGTTCTGCTTCTTGGATAGCCACATGATCGGGGCATTATTCACGAATATCAGAACGGAACCGGCATATTTGGTGGTAGTTCCTCTCCATCAACATCAATAAAATCTTTCCAATCAACGGGAACAAACAAGCTCTCGTCAAAATCAATCAACAAATCATCGAACACCATTGTCGACCGTTCATGTTTCTGCAAGTAAGCAAATATTTTGTAGACGGTCTCGAGATGTCCAACGCGTGGGGCACAAAGGTGAGTCGCCAATGACGCTACCTCCGCAAGCACATCAATTCTTCCAAGCTCACACGCCCACCGCAGTACTCCTATCAAATGCATAAAATGAGTCGCCATTTCGTCATCAAGTAATGGACTCGTGTCCAACTCCGGCCGATAACTCTTTGGAAATGGCCGATCAGAATCCTTCATTGGCAGATCACGGCCTTCCAACTTCAAGGTTTCACGCAAATTCTTAACCGCGCTCTTCACATAATCGTTGGCCAAGATTGCCCAAACCCAACGACCATCAGGTAGTTGATACTTGCCTATGTTTGCCCCGAGATACCTCTCGGGCGGTGCCACTTCATCATTCTTCAACCGGTACATCCCTGCGATAGCCTTCATTGTTTCCTGCGGTTTGTGTGACATGCACATGATATCATCAACATAAACGAGTAGATATTCATAATATTCGCTCCCGTCCGGCTTGATTTGCGGCCTGATATAAACATCAGGGTCTGCTTTCGAGTCTCGCCATCCCAAATCAATTAGACTCGTCCTCAGCATATTTCTCCACGCCGCCCCGGACGACCTTATTAATAAATTCATAAATGGTTAGTGTACAAAGCAAATTTTGTGTTCCCTTTTCCTCTCTCACCGTAGACCATATAGTGCTTTGACGATTAGCATAACCGCCCCCTCGTCACTGCCAAATTCCGGGCCTGCCACTGTCCAAATCTTCTCCCGGCAGTCTGCATTTAAATATGCGTTTCCTATATCGGCTGCGAGTATGTCCAGATTGTTCAATGCTGCCATCAAAAGAGTAATTCGCATGCTGTCCCTGGAAACCACCAATGCATAAGTTATCGATGCCGGGGTCTCGGTTGTATGCCCTCCGGCAACAAGTCTGGCTTTTCTTGTGAAGTTACCGTCCATTTTAATATCAAATACCATATGGCACTTGATTTCTTGATATCCCACCAGTGTTTTGCCTGACCTTGCCTCCTCAACAGTAACGCCATCTTTCCTTTGAAAAGCTGGGTGCACGTTCTTCATTTCCTTCATGATGGCATCGTACCAAAGGGTCGTGCCAGTTTCCTCATCAATCTTGAGTGCTTCCTTAACAGAATGTGGTAGCCGAATGCCAAACTTGTGGGTAGTCCGCCAGTATCTGCTCTTGACCTTCTTGATAATGATATTGCGCTTTCGAAGCACGTCCGAAACCCACCACTTGAATGCGGGTTCTTCGGCGATCCCATTTCCAACGGCATATTCCGCCACCTCTACTGGATTGTTTTCTTTCAAATCCTTCATGGCAACCCAAGTTGTTGCTCCATCTTTCCATTCTACCAAAGATCCCACCCGATGATGGTGATCTTGGGAATTTGATTCCCATTCCTTGAAGTTACAAAACCATTGTCATTCTTGATCGCTCGCCGGTCCGACCTTTGATCCAAGATTTCCTTTAAATAAAAGAATTGGTGACCCTCGTCATCCACCTGCGAGAATAAGTTTTCCGCAATGACATTCGCCGTGTACTCCGCCGTCGTCCCATCTGGGAACTCGACTTCGTATTCCCGAGTATTCATGATAGGGTTAGCATTATACTTTCCAATTGGGAGACCGTCTGGTCCCTTTGCCCTTTTCTTAATGGTCCCTCGCACATATTCATCCCCCTGAGGTAGTAGAACCTCCGCTCCAATGTAAGTATCCAAGGAGTCAGCATCGTGGCCCTCGACATCCATTCCTGGCATGTCTTTGCCTTCCACTGCTCCGACAATTTCGTGGTCTTCGGCTTCATCAGTGAATAGATCCTGTTGTCCAAATTTACCTTCCTCGTTTCTGTCAATGTATTGCTCGTCGTTGAGCGCCTCCTCAAGTTGCCGATCAAACCTCTCTATCCTTCGCCGAGTATCATCATTCTTGTAGTCATCTTGGACCACATGCTGAATTGTTGTGCGAGCCAATACTCTTCCTGATTCGTTCATGACGTAGTCACACAAAGCGCCACCAATTCGGTGTGCCACTCCCACAAACCTACCAAGTTGTGGATTAATGTCGGCATTTGGGTTGTCCCAATACCAAACGCGATCCCAGAAAGAAAAATCGAGCCACTCAGAAATATCCACCGAGTCGCCAGTGACCCCTTCAACGCCAGTCCTCCCGTCCCGGCCTGAAGCAGTGCGAGATAAAATCTCGGCTTCCCATACCATGCCATAATCCCACACTCTCCTTGGGACGCCTAGAGATGTTGCCCTGTTCCTCCATTTCCTCCTCAGCGTTCCAATGTCACGTTCGCAGCGGTTCTGCCAGGGTGAGTAAGGCTCTGTCTGTCGCAATAGCATCCGCACTTTGCGTGCGGTCTTAGCAAAGTCACTGCCCGGAGCGACTTGCTCCAAAGCGCCATCTACTGTCATCATTTCCGGCACGCCAACGTCGTCAAGAAACTCTTGCAGCGCTGCGCCGGCTTCACCTTTTGACTCCATTGGAAATACCTTAATCAAGCCTTCGCCACTGAAGACCTGTGCATACTTATTACCTCAAATAGATTTCACCCCAGAGATCATTGTATCCGAGAAGAATTTAGCTCTCAATCGTCGCCTCGAATCCGACAGAATATCTGTGCGGTATCGCCTCCGAAGAGGATGAACGGCTGTGCGAATACCGACTTGAGTCGTCACCTGTAAGGTGCTCTTTGCTGTTTCCAAGCCGATTCTCCATTTCTGAGCCAACAACTCCGGTGTTACAACAGAGTGCCGAGTGGTAGCTACTGGAGCAACCGACACAGCTTGAGCAGTCCTTGCAACCTGCACCTTCGAAATTAATTTAGACATCATCGTCAAACCTGTATAAACAGATTGAATGCCGGCCACCCCACAAAATGGTTGTTCGCCAAGGCTTGCAATAGCGTTGATTTCGTGGGCGAAAATAAGCACCGATGTAGAAATAAAACAATTTGGCGTGTGGTTCCGTCATGTACCAAGAAGTTCATTTGTGGCTTTGGCAGTGTTAAAGGAAGTGCCCATAGTCCATTTGGCTGGCAGGAGCCAGCAATTGGGGGTAGGTTTGGATGCCGGATGTTGACAGATTTGGCATCAAAGGTAGCTGTGTAACCAACATCACATAATTTTCCGATGGAAACAAGCGAGTGCTGGAGTGGCGGGATGACATGGCAGGCACGGGCCGTGGCCGGGATATCAGGGAATGGTAATGAAGCGGTGTGGGAGGAGGCTATTTCGGCACCATTGGGCATTGCAACTTGAATGGGTGCAGTTGCAATTTTCTTGTCGGTGATGTGGGCTGTGGTGGTGAAAAAATGATCGGTTGCTCCGCTATCCGCAAAGGCAAGTGTAGTTAATGGCAAGGGCTGCAGACAGTGAGGAGTGATAGCCATATTGCTATGGTTACAACTAGACATAGTCTGCCCAGGGCGTCAGACCACGGGCTTTCCATCCTGATTTCCCCCACTGCGGGTGGAGTGAAACTTAGCTGCATTGCGGTAGACGCCCTGGCGGAGTAGGCGCAGATCTTCGTATGTGGGTTGGCCCTCGATTCTGGTGGGGCAGACGGGGAAGGAATTGAAGAACTCCTCTTCCCTATTATGCAGTACACTGCTTTGCACGTCGACTCCTTCGAATGATTGTAGTCCAAAATTATTAGTCTAATTAGTCATGTGTGACATCATGTGTGATGACATAGCATGACGAGAGCGTTGCGCACGGACGCGGACGCCAGGCCGGTCTCGGACATCGTCGGCAAGGCCCATTACCTATTGACGTCACTGACGACGTGACGTTACGTGACGCAAGCATCGCGCATGACTCCAGCTAGTCGTATGCCGATGAGATCCTAGTGTCAATGCCACCTAAGATCTGGCACCTTGATGACATTGAGGTAACTATACTTTATTCCAGAGTAGCTGACAACGTCCAAGGAACCCTAGTGGAACGTCGTAGCTAGTCTACTACAAGATGCATCAACCTCCTGTTCGGATTGTTGTCGATGCATGTCAAGGTCTCGACTCTACTAGAACTACGAGAGGCTACGAGACAACTTTACATGATGAAAAAGGTTATTCCTAAAGCTAGTCATAATTTTCACAACTATTTCGATCCTAGAAGCGACGTAGTGCATAGTGTTAACACTCCACGACAATCGTCGTGATCAAGACTAAACTACTCTCAAGATGAAGCTTTCTAACACAACCGTCGCGGCCGTCGCCGCTATTCCTCGGAACGACATGATGAAAAGGGGTTTTCAACGCGCTCCAATCCCTATCCAACGTGAACCGGAAGTAATCGTGAACAAAGAGAAGCTCGTGACCTTCAAGTGCCACAGCATTCCCGATGATCCAAACTCGACTCAGTTTGAACTCTCGATCTTGCCTTTCAACGGTGACGAGTCGGCCGAGACCTGGTTTTGCTTGCAAGACAAGGCCAAAAAGGTGATCAAGGGTCAGAACTTGACCACTGGCCCTCAGAGGTACGAGTTTTACCGCCGTATCCTCATCGGAAAGGCTCTCGCTAGGTTCGAAGAGTCCGCAGCAGCCGCTGGAAACGAGATGATCGCAAATCTCAAGGCGACCCTCCAAGGAGTCACCAACTACGTTCTCCCGGCTAGAGCACTCCAAACTCAGAAACGCTACATGCGCCGTTTGTGTTGCACGCCTCCCGAAATGACCATGAAGGAGTACATCAGTCGCTTCCAGCAGCTCAACCATTATTTGTCGTTGTTTGATACTATGCATGGCGACAGAAACAAACTACCCAAGGACGAGATTATTGAACATGCGGAGTTTGTCATTCCCGCTAGTTGGCGTCAGCAGATGATCCTGCAAGGTTTTGAGCCGATTGATCACAGTTTGGACGAGTTTACCCAGTTCTGCGAGCACCTTGAATTTACTGAAAAGTTGCATGAAGCGAATCACATCCCCCGTAAGCAAAAGCCAGATGGCGCCCATCCTCCGAAGGGGAAGCGAGACCCGCGAATGGAACACTCGAAGCCCGCTGCTAAGCGCGGCCCCAATGACAAGACTCCTCCCTTTAAATGTGCCTACCATGGCCCCAACTGGTCCCACAACACTGGGGACTGCAAGATGGTGGTGGCGCAGGCCCAAAAGATGGCTGCTGCCCATGGAAACTTCATCAAGAATGGCGATAAAAAGCCTCTTTACGGCAACCGCACTTGGGTGCGTGACGATGGCGGCGCCAACAAGAAGGAAGAACTGCATGCTATGATTCAGAACATGGTCAAAGATGCGGTTAAAGACGAACGCAAGCCCAAGGCGGTTGATCCACCCGACGAGGAAAACTTCAATGTGGATGAACTCTTGGCTAACCTTGTCGCTAGCTGCGATGTGCACTAGGCTAGAAACTGCAGTAGTGCAGTACACTGCTTTACACGTCGACTCCTTCGAATGATTGTAGTCCAATAATATTAGTCTATTTAGTCATGTGTGACATCATGTGTGATGACGTAGCATGACGAAAGCGTTGCATGCGGACGCGAACGCTAGGCCGGTCTCGGACATCGTCGGACAAGGCCCATAACCTATTGACGTCACCGTCGGCGTGACGTTGCATGACGCAGGCATCGCGCATGACTCCAGCTAGTCGAATGCCGATGAGATCCTAGTGTCAATGCCACCTAAGATCTGGCACCTCGATGACATCGAGGTAGCTATACTTTATTCCAGAGTAGCTGACGACGTCCAAAGAACCCTAGTACAACGTCGTAGCTAGTCTACTACAAGATGCATCAACCTCCTGTTCGGATTGTTGTCGATGCATGTCAAAGGTCTCGACTCTACTAGAACTACGAGAGCCTACGAGACAACTTGCATGAGAAATACATCTAGTTTTTAACCTAGCCATAATTTTCACAACCTTTTCGATCCTACAAACGACGTAGTGCATAGTGTTAACACTCCACGACAATCGTCGTGATCAAGATCAATTTACTCAAGATGAAGCTCTCTAACGCAACCGTTGCCGCCGCCGCGGCTATTCCTCGCCATGACATGTCAAGAAAAGGTTTTCAACAAGCCCCGATCCCTATTCAACGTGAACCTGAAGTTGCAGTGAACAAGGAAAAGCTGGTTACCTTCAAGTGTCGCAATGTTCCTGAAGATCCAACCTCCACTCAGTTCGAACTGTCGATTCTTCCGTTCAACGGCGACGAGTCGCCTGAAACTTGGTTTCGCCTCCAAGAAAAGGCCAAAAAGGTGATCAACGGTCAGCACCTGACTACCGGTCCGCAAAAGTATGAGTTTTACCGCCGTATCCTCACCGGAAAGGCCCTCGCCAAGTTCGAGGAAACCGCAGCGACCGCTGGGAACGAAACAAGTGCAAATTTGAAAATCGTCCTCCAAGGAGTGACTAACTACGTTCTCCCGGCTCGCGCACTTCAGACCCAGAAACGTTACATGCGCCGTTTGTGTCGCAAGCCTCCTGAGATGTCGATGAAGGAATATATCAGCCGCTTCCAGCAACTCAACAGCTACTTGGCGATGTTTGACAGCACTCGTGGAGCAGCCAACAAGCTTCCCAACGACGAGATCATTGAGCATGCAGAATTCGCCATTCCCGCCAGTTGGCGTCAACAGATGATCCTGCAGGGTTTCGAGCCGATTGGACGAGTTTACCCAGTTCTGCGAGCGCCTCGAATTCACCGAAAAAATGCACGAAACTCACCACGTCCGTAAGCAGAAGCCAGATGGCAACCATCCTCCGAAGGGGAAGCGAGACCCGCGAATGGATCACTCGAAGCCCGCTGCTAAGCGCGGCCCTAATGACAAGACTCCTCCCTTTAAATGTGCCTACCATGGCCCCAACTGGTCCCACAACACTGGGGACTGCAAGATGGTGGTGGCGCAGGCCCAGAAGATGGCTGCCGCCCATGGAAACTTCATCAAGAATGGCGATAAAAAGCCTCGTTACGGTAACCGCACTTGGGTTCGTGACGATGGCGGCGCCAACAAGAAAGAAGAACTACATGCCATGATCCAGAACATGGTCAAGGACGCGGTCAAGGACGAACGCAAGCGCAAGGCGATTGATCCACCCGACGAGGAAAACTTTAATGTGGACGAACTCTTGGCTAACCTTGTCGCTAGCGACGATGAAAACTGAAGGTGTGAGCGAGTTGTACACGAAAAATCTAGTTTAATGCATAATCATAAGGACGAGTTATCCTATTACAAAATCTCTGAAAGAGTAGGTGGGAAACGCAAAAATTGCGGATGTGACGAAGTTTTCGTTTTCCACGAGCAACACGATGGGGCACGACATGCGAGCCCATCCGTCTATATACCGTCCGAGCCGGGCGAGGTCTTCGCCTCATTGGACCAATGCATTAATTACCGTATCGCGGCGGAATCGCACGCGATAACGCGACTGTACAACCGGAGCTCACCAAAACGCCAGAAAACCGCGCCAGACGAAATTCCGTACTGTTTCGCGCAAATTAACACGCGCCTAGGCAAGGCCAAGGCGGCAGCGTTGACGACGCTACTAGACACCGGAGCATCACGAGGACTGATCTCCGAGAAGCATGTCAGGAAACTACGTGTCAGGACGACACCATCGAGAACCACCTTCACGACAGCTGGAGGTGTCGTCGAGACACACCGCGAAGTAAAAATCCAGTTTAAACTTCCGGAATTTCATGCCAATAGGGTGATTGAATGGGTCTTCCAGGTGACATCCGACCTTGGCAACTACGACATGATCATTGGCAGAGACCTTCTGCGAGAACTAGGTGTCAAGTTCGACTTCAAGACAAGGGAAGTCGAATGGGATTTAGCTGCTATAGCAATGAAGATATATGGCGAGACGCCCAACGAAGACGCCTGGCAGGCCGACGCAGATGGTGGTGCCAAGTCTATTAAACAAATCTTAGACGCTAAATATGCCCCAGCGGACATTCCACAGAAAATCTCCGAGATGGACCATCTGTCGGAAGAAGATAAATCCGCCCTCAAGACGCTTCTTCAGAAACATGAGACGCTCTTTGACGGCACGCTCGGCACTTGGAAAGGCGAGCCCTATGATATCGAGCTAAAGCCTAATGTCACGCCATATCATGCGAGGCCATATCCAGTGCCGAAGGCTTATGAACAGACGCTACGCGACGAGGTCGATCGCCTCTGCGCAGTCGGCGTACTAAAGAAAGTCAACCGCTCTGAATGGGCGGCACCGTCGTTCATCATACCAAAGAAGGACAAGACGGTACGGTTCATAAACGACTTCCGCGAGCTCAACAAGCGAATCAAGCGGAAGCCATTCCCGCTACCAAAGATACAAGAGCTACTGTTAAAACTAGAAGGTTTTCAGTACGCTACTAGTTTAGACCTAAACATGGGCTACTACCATGTGGAACTTAGTCCGAACGCAAAGAAACTTTGCACTCTCGTCTTCCCATGGGGAAAATATGAGATGCAGCGACTACCTATGGGACTCAGCAATAGCCCCGATATCTTCCAGGAAAAGATGTCGTCGCTGTTCGCAGACCTAGAGTACATACGTACGTACATAGACGACCTTCTAGTACTTACTAAGGGTAGTTACCTAGACCACCTAGAGAAACTCGACGTGGTACTACAACGTCTGAAAGACACGGGACTCAAGGTGAACATCAAGAAGTCCTTCTTCGCGAAAGCGGAGCTCGAATACCTTGGCTACTGGATTACCCGCGACGGCATCCAACCAGTAGCAACCAAAGTGCAAGCAATCCAAGCCATGCTCGCACCGCGCAATAAAAAGGAACTACGCGCTTTCATCGGTATCGTGAATTATTATCGCGACATGTGGGTGCGCCGATCGCACATCCTCGCCCCGCTCGCATCACTTACGTCGAAAACAGCTAAGGGGGAGTGGACCGGCGCGCACCAAGAGGCATTTGACACGATGAAGAAAATAATAAGTAAGGAGGTTCTCCTAACTTACCCGAACTTTCATCTACCGTTTGATATACATACTGACGCGAGCGACACGCAGCTTGGCGCGGTCATCTCGCAGAACGGTAAGCCTATCGTGTTCTATAGTCGCAAACTCAATCCCGCGCAGACACGGTATACCACTACCGAGCGGGAACTACTAGCTATTGTAGAAACACTCAAGGAGTTCCGTACGATTCTCCTAGGTCAACAGATTTGCGTCTACACCGACCACAAGAATCTAACCTATAAAAACTTCAATACTGAACGCGTTATGCGCTGGCGACTCATCCTCGAAGAGTATGGTCCCGAACTTGTCTACGTTCGAGGTGAGACGAATGTAGTAGCGGACGCCCTTAGTCGACTTGGTAAGGACGAAAAGCCCTTTACCGAGGCCAATTTCGCAGAGTACTTTGGGGGCGATGAACTACCTGAAAGCGTCTTCCCCCTTACCTACAAGTACATTATGCGACATCAGCGAAAAGATACCGCGCTGCTCCAAAAGGCAGCGTCGGACAGTAGATATAGTGTAAAGGTTTTTCGTGGGGGTGGTAAGAAACGTCCTCTAGTAGTTAGAGATGGTAAGATAGTTATTCCGCAGTCACTCCAACGCCGATGCGTTGAGTGGTACCACGAGACACTGTGTCACCCGGGGGAGACCCGTACGGAGCACACGATTCGGCAGCATTTCTACTGGAAAGGACTGCGAACCGACGTCGTCGACATCTGCAAGAAATGCAGGTTGTGCCAATTAACAAAGCGCAAGACCCTTAAGTATGGGCACCTGCCAATTAAGGAACCCGAGAGCGAACCCTGGGAAATCCTATGTGTCGATCTCATAGGCCCCTACTCGATTAACCAGGGTAAACGAAATAAGGGTAAACAGAAACAACTCGAGCTTTGGTGCCTTACCATGATTGATCCGGCAACTGGCTGGTTTGAGATGGTTCGCGTACCCAATAAAGAGGCTTTTAGTATCGCCGAATTAGCCGAAAAGACGTGGTTCACAAGATACCCGTGGCCACAACAAGTTATTTATGACCGCGGCACGGAGTTCATGGGCGAATTCCGGCGAATGGTCAAGGAAGACTATGGCGTGCTTGCGCGCCCAATCACTGCGAGAAACCCGCAGGCGAACGCAATACTCGAACGAGTACACCAAACTATCGGGAATATGATTCGTACGTTTGAACTGCAGCACTCAGACGATACAGTCGGACTCGATGGAATCCTGGCAGCCGTGATGTTCGCCGTGCGCACGACATATCACACGACGCTACAGGCTACGCCGATGCAACTAGTTTTCGGTAGAGATGCCATTCTCAACACCCGCTTCGAAGCTAATTGGAAGCTCATCCGTGAGCGCAAGATGCAACGCATTGCGAAGAACAATGCGGCAGAAAACAAAACGCGATTACCGTATGAGTATCACGTAGGCCAACAGATCATGATCAAGCAGGACCAACAACGTAAGTTTGGTGCTAACCCTTACGATGGTCCGTATCCAATAGTCGCCGTGAATGACAACGGTACAGTACGTATCCAGAAGGGTGCAGTTACTCAGACTTGGAACATTCGTAACATACATCCCTATCATAGTTAAGTCCTGTCCCTCCATCATGGGGGCGGGTGCAGTACACTGCTTTACACGTCGACTCCTTCGAATGATTGTAGTCCAATAATATTAGTCTATTTAGTCATGTGTGACATCATGTGTGATGACGTAGCATGACGAAAGCGTTGCATGCGGACGCGAACGCTAGGCCGGTCTCGGACATCGTCGGACAAGGCCCATAACCTATTGACGTCACCGTCGGCGTGACGTTGCATGACGCAGGCATCGCGCATGACTCCAGCTAGTCGAATGCCGATGAGATCCTAGTGTCAATGCCACCTAAGATCTGGCACCTTGATGACATTGAGGTAACTATACTTTATTCCAGAGTAGCTGACAACGTCCAAAGAACCCTAGTACAACGTCGTAGCTAGTCTACTACAAGATGCATCAACCTCCTGTTCGGATTGTTGTCGATGCATGTCAAAGGTCTCGACTCTACTAGAACTACGAGAGCCTACGAGACAACTTGCATGAGAAATACATCTAGTTTTTAACCTAGCCATAATTTTCACAACCTTTTCGATCCTACAAACGACGTAGTGCAGTAGATTGTTTTTGGAAATTGTGAGACTATTTTAAAGTTAGATCTATCGTTGTATCGACTCCATCTCCCCATCTGATCGTGATCACGACTATATATCTTAGTAGACAAGATAGTTGTCAAGAAGGTAAGACATGCCCGTCCCTAACTAGCAGTGTTGTGTTTCTGCGTGACTGCTCTAGTTAGTGATGCCAAGCATCCTATGACCTTCTAACACCTATAGCATGACCCTAGGTCCTGACGCCTAGCGTCAAGACTAGCATCAAGATAGACATAGTCGTCGCCTCGCTCCGACCATATATGTGTGTCGCACTTTCTGAGCGCAAGCGTGCCATCCGGCATGCTCGAAGACGTCACGTGGCCTCTGTGTCCGTCCGTCGGCAGTATATATTTGTACGTACGTATGTTAGGTTAGATGCTATGCGTTATAGCTAGTCCTGTTAGTCTACATTAGTCCTGTTAGTCCTGTCACGCCGTTTCAGGCATTATCGTGCACTCGCCCCCCTGATCGAAGCCGTTGATCCTACGACTTATACGGGACGATCTGTCTTATGTTAAGTCTCTCGATAATGTTACCAAAGCGTAGTGTGACCGTGCCATTTGCATGTACTCGTTCGATAGTACAAGGACCCTCACGTTTGGGTTCTACCTTGTTTGGATCAGCTACTAGCTTCAGCACGCGGTCGCCCACTGCGTAGTCGTGTTCGACGCGTCGTTCATTTTCTCTTTTGTTGTTTTCGCCCTATCCCGGGGGTGACGAAATAAAAGTAGAAGACAATAGTAATTGTGAGACCTATGTTACATCTATTCGCATTCATTCCAACAACAAGATTGACAAGACAAAAGATTTTCGTCTTTCAAATATTTGCGACCGATCGTTCATTTTGTGAACGTCTTTCCCCGCGCGTAAATAACGCGCATATATTCTATTCATTCGGATATGTCGATTCCTCGTATCGTCGCCTTCTAACTAGGCGTCCCTAGTCTTGGCTAGCTACGACTCCTCGTCGCCCATGGTCTGAATTATTTCCTTGCTCTAATTACATCTCCTTTATTAGGCGATGAATATTTACTACTTAGATTGTAGGCATCAGGCATTATCGTGCCTACTGCACTCGCCCCCCTGATCGAAGCCGTTAATCCTACGACTTATACGGGACGATCTGTCTTATGTTAAGTCTCTCGATAATGTTACCGAAGCGTAGTGTGACCGTACCATTCGCATGTACTCGTTCAATAGTACAAGGACCCTCACGTTTGGGTTCTACCTTGTTTGGGTCAGCTACTAGCTTCAGCACGCGGTCGCCCATTGCGTAGTCGTGTTCGACGCGTCGTTCATTTTCTCTTTTATTGTTTTCAGCAATTCGTCGCTGCTTTTGTTCCTCGATCATCTGCCAATCCGCTTGATGTTGGATCGGAAAGATCATGTCTCGGCCGAACACCAATTGTCCTGGTGTCGCCTTGAGTGTCGTGTGATAAGTACTCCGAATCCCGAAGCATACGGCGCTCACCAGTCCGGCGAACGGTTCGTCATCATCGACGTTGTCGAAGTTGAAGGTGCGAATCATGTTCCCGATAGTACCATGTACTCTCTCGTGAATGGCGTTCGACTGGGGATTTCGCTTTGATGAAGGCTTCGCCTTGATCGCGTATTCGTTCTTAAACCCTTGAAATTCTGCCTTGAACTCGGGGCCTGCATCATATGTGATGAGCTCCGGCCAAGGGTATCGCGAGAGCCATTGCTTTTCTACCATGTTCGCGATGTTGTCGGCTTGTTTGTTCTTGATTTCTGTCATCTCGAACCATCCTGTTGCAGGATCAATAAACGTTGGTGCCATGAATTCAAGCGGTTTATTTCCTTTTCGTCTGATCTTATAGGGTCCAATCGTGTCGACACACAAATGTTCCCATGGTTGGACCTCTGCGAGCTTCTCTGGAAGCTTCCCGTACTTAAGCCTTTTCGTTTTACCCTTTTGACATGGGTCGCAACGTTGAACTACTTTCTTAACGTCGGCTTTAATACCTGGCCAATAGAGATGCTGGGCAATTGTTTCTGCCGTTCGCAATTCTCCTGGGTGCATTAAGTATTCGTGGTACCAATTGATGACATGGTTCCGTAGTATACACGGAATGTAAATCTTTTATCTTTGTAGCAAATAAGCTGTTCGCCCCCACGGAATATCTTCCGTGTGACGTCCGGGTGAGATTCCGTGAGCTGTTGCATTTGCAAATCCCGTTGTTGATACTCAGCAATGACGCGAAAGCTCAAAGGGAAGAGGTCGGCTGGAAGCCTATCTCCCGCGAAGAGCTCGTGCGCTTGTTCTCACGTCGGCGCACTGACCGGAACAACTGGAGTATCAGAACGAGGATAGCGGCTAAGCACGTCTGCAACGACGTTGTTGACGCCTTTGATGTACTCGATGTTGGCACCATATTCTTCAATTAGTAGACGCCAGCGTAACACGCGATCCGTCTTGAGATCGTTAAACAGTAAATTCTTGTGATCTGTATAGATCGTTATCTTTTGTCCAAGAAGAATAGTACGGAACTCTTTCAGAGTCTCGACAATTGAAAGCAGTTCTCGCTCTGTTGTCGTGTAGCGCGTCTGCGCGTCGGTCAGTTTTCTGCTGTAGAACCCTAACGGACGTCCGTCCTGCGTGATGACGCCCCCTAGCTGGTACTTAGAAGCGTCCGTGTAGATAACGTGCACAGTTGTTCTAGGTTAGCTTTTTCATAGTGCGCGTCCAAAATCTCAGTGGTGTGCTTGGCTAATTCGGCGGTAGACTCCGCCTCTTGTGAGAGGTTGTATACTTCCATAGCCCTGCTACGGTCGCGTAGCGCTCCGAACTCTCGCATGGGTACTTCTATTCCATCCCATTTGAGGGTGAGGCTACTATTTAGTATATCTAAGCCCATGTATTGTTGTATGTCCTTACCGAGTATAATATCGTAGTTCTCTCGTTTGGACTTAGACTGGGTGTCCACGTGGCACTCCCATTCTATTTGCTTCTGTCTTGTGAAGTCTGCGAATATCAGTGGTATCTTTGCCTTCTTTGTGGTGCAGAATGTACCACCCTTTGTCGTCCACTGTCCGGTGCGATCCTTCCAGGTTTTGCGCCGAGCTGTGAAGTCATTTAGGATGATGGTTCCTGTGCAACCACTGTCAACAAGCCCACGTAACACCATTGGCGCGCCTCCTGGTACCGTAGACGGGACCAGGATTAGCACCTCTGGCGAACGCTGCGTTTTCTGTCGCTTCTTGGGCCTATGTAGGCTAGAGAGAATGTGACATTCGGCGGGGCATTGTGCGGCTATTCATTTCCTATTAATTAAGTCGCTATTACATTGGTGTTCTCGTTGATGAAGGCCTCAAGCTGAGCCTCATCTTCGAGGCTTAATTCTTCGAAGATTCCATCCTCGTCTTCTTCAATGTTGTTAAGTTCCACTTCCTCGTCGGAGTCTTCCTTGGCCTTCTTTTCCACGCTGGCACGCGCGGCCTTAACCATGGCCAGGACCTCCTTGGAAGTGTAGGTGCGTTCTCCGCGGTTTGCACCATTGGATTCTCCGCGACGCCAAGTCTTGTTGTGAGTTGTGCGCCCTTTGTGGGGCGCCTTTTTGAGCGTACTGGGGTGCTGGGCCTTACGGACCGCAGCGACCTTAGACGCATGATTAAGCCAGACCTTGCACTCAGAGTCGCTGTGTCCACAGTCTTCTCCGTGCAAGCGGCAGTTCTTTGAGTTGTTACCATTATTGCCCTTCTTAGAAGGGGAGTCACGGTTCGTCTTCCGACCGCGGTTCAGGGTTCCCAATTCGGGTCCTGCATTGGTTCCACTGGCGACGCCAGCTTCCCCGGGTTTACGCCCTTTGTTGGCTTTGCTCGAGCCAAAGGCAAGCAGTCCGGTGACACCGTGACGCATCTCGTACACTTCAAGTAGATCAGGGGCAGTTCGGTCTCGTTCAGGCGATCAACCACGTCAGTACGATTGCCGCCATCATTGGGGAAGTAATCGAACCACTTATTGACCTGATGCAAGCGAGTAGCCAATCCGCGAGCAGACATCTTTGCAGGCTTACGACCCTCGTAGCGGAGGTACGACGTCTGATTCTGGGCGGCATAATCAGGGAAGAACCGAGCCGCGACGTAACGCAACGCACAAGACACATGATCGACAGTCGCAGTGATGCTGGGACGAGCGAAATACTCCTCAAACGTGTCCTTCGCCGAACCCGCGAGAAACGTGAGAGTCATAGCGCGACGATCGGGGCCATTGGTGAGGCTCAAACAAGTCCAAACCTTAACGAGATTGTCATTCCAGAGACACCACTGTTCGGGGTTCCCGACTAATATTTTGGGGAGGTCGCATCCCCAGGAACGGAACGAAGCTCAAGTTTCACCGAACGAAAGCCATCCTCGTCGGTGTCGCTGGCGCCGTCAGATGAGCCCATCGAGCCAGTTTTCCACTTGCAAGGCGGGTACAACGGGATGACGCCACGAGCAGCAACGAACGAGTTGAAAGCGAGACACATGATACTTATCCTCTAGACTGACAAGTCTTTGATCAAAGTGCACTAGGCTAGAAACTGCAGTAGATTGTTTTTGGAAATTGTGAGACTATTTTAAAGTTAGATCTATCGTTGTATCGACTCCATCTTCCCATCTGATCGTGATCACGACTATATATCTTAGTAGACAAGATAGTTGTCAAGAAGGTAAGACATGCCCGTCCCTAACTAGCAGTGTTGTGTTTCTGCGTGACTGCTCTAGTTAGTGACGCCTAGCATCCTATGACCTTCTAACACCTATAGCATGACCCTAGGTCCTGACGCCTAGCGTCAAGACTAGCATCAAGATAGACATAGTCGTCGCCTCGCTCCAACCATATATGTGTGTCGCACTTTCTGTGCGCAAGCGCGCCATCCGGCATGCTCGACGACATCACGTGGCCTCTGTGTCCGTCCGTCGGCAGTATATATTTGTACGTACGTATGTTAGGTTATATGCTATGCGTTATAGCCAGTCCTGTTAGTCTACATTAGTCCTGTTAGTCCTGTCACGCCATTCCAGGCATTATCGTGCCTACTGCAGATGAAAACTGAAGGTGTGAGCGAGTTGTACACGAAAAATCTAGTTTAATGCATAATGATAGGATGATGCAGTCGTATTCGTTGCCGGTTGATGGTCGGTGATACAGTCAATATAGAATTCGAGCTCGCTGCTGTCTGAGTCGGAGGTGTCCCCGGTGTCGCGCGCCCATCTGCCTATTTACCATCCGAGCCAGGCGAGATCTTCGCCTCGTTGGACCAATGCATTAATTACCGTATCGCGGCGGAATCGCACGCGATAACACGACTGTACAACCGGAGCTCACCAAAATGCCAGAAAACCGCGCCAGACGAAATTCCGTATTGTTTCGCGCAAATTAACACGCGCCTAGGCAAGGCCAAGGCAGCAGCGTTGACGACGCTACTAGACACCGGAGCATCACGAGGACTGATCTCCGAGAAGCATGTCAAGAAATTACGTGTCAGAACGACTTCATCGAGAACCACCTTCACGACAGCTGGATGAGCCACCTCCATTTCTTCCGGCAGCTCGCTCTAGGAACCGCTACGCTTCTATTGTCACTCTGTTGGCAATTGGCGTGTTTACTAGAAGTGGGTTCTGCGCGCGCGCGAATCGACCCCTTCGAGTGAACTTTTTCTCGAAAGGGTGGGCGCGGTGGGTTAATCAATCGTAAACTATTGTCTGCTAGTGTCAGCTTGGAATCAAGCTTCTCTTCCCAGTTCTTGCTATCGATAGCAAGAAGAAAAAGTTTATGGTTGCTGTCGTTCAACATGTAGTATCGTCTTCTCCTACCTCGTCCTTTCTTCCTTTTAGTAGGGCGGTAGATGGGGTAGTTCGAAATTCGATCCGGGTTCCCCGGTCCCTTCGCCGTCCGTTCACTTCGCGGTTACTAGCAGCGAGCCGCCTCCATTTCTTCCGGCAGCTCGCTCTAGGAACCGCTACGCTTCTATTGTCACTCTGTTGGCAATTAGCGTGTTTACTAGAAGTGGGTTCCGCGCGCGCGCGAATCGACCCCTTCGAGTGAACTTTTTCTCCATCTAGGCCATGGCAGGGTGGTGGTTGGGGTTAAGGGAGGTTTGCAAGAATTGCGGGGGCAAGCGGATCCGTGGTGTCTGCTTGCGTATGGAAGTATCGCATGACTTCGTCAGAGCGCCATCGTCCAACTAGTTTGATCAAGGTGACGTCGACTTTGGCATTCAGTAGGGCGGTGGCAGCGGTGGCGCGGAGGGCTCCAACGGAGACTTCCACGTCGAGGCGGCGGGCCTGTGCATAAATTTTTAGCAAGGCGGTTATTTGGGAGTCCGTGATCGAGCGGGCCCGGCCCGAGGCATCAAAGAAGCGGTGCAACGGCGTGTCGGCAGCCGCATTTTTATTTCTCATTTCTTTGACTCTTCGAATCAGGGCTTGGACTGGGCAGCACTTGGGATCCTCTGTGCGTGAGGCCCAGATGTCTTCTCCCATGATTCCATTCTTCTGGAGCTCGAAGTGGAGGTTTGCCTTTTCCGCTTGGTCGAGCTCGTCCAACGGGATGGTTGTTGCGGGTTTTGTCCGTCCGCCGGGTATTTTGAACTTGACGTCTTGGAGTCGAAAGGGGCGCTGGTCCTTGTGCGAAGTCCTGAGGTACTCGCTTGGACGCAGGAGCCAGAAGACTCCAATCCACAGGAGGTCGGCGCAGACGTGGTGGTGGTGTCTTGCAGAGGCCCAGGCGGCCGTCGTGAAGTCTTCAAGCACGACGCGTGGGATCGGTTTCTTTCGTTTTGACGGGGGGTCCTGCTTTTTCCAGGCGGCAATCTGCCTGGTGATTCGGTGGTCGATGCGTCCGGTGCTGTCTTTGCGGGGGTCGGGGGTCCCCAATACGGCCATCGTCTGCGCCACCTGACGTAGGGCGTCTTCCGCCGTTCGAGCGCGGACCTGCTGCCCAGAGGGTGCTGTCCGTCCATCGCGGTATCGGCGCATGAAGATTTGGAGGATCGGAATGGGGTCGGCTCTGTCGGTGAGCAGAGGGTTGAGGCGGTAGCGGTGGCAGAACTCGGTCCATAGCTCCCAGTTGGTGCTTTGTGCCTGGGCACGTTGCGAAGTGACACCGTGTTGGACTTCTGCTGCAATAGTGCGGATGTCAGCCTCAAGTTCCATTCTTTCGGGACTTGGCAGAGTCTCCAGGAGGTCGCCTGCGGGTATTTAGAGTTAAAATAGGTTAGAAATTGCGCGTCGTCCAACTCCCATAGTCGGCTGGCATCGTCCGCCATCTTGTTGTCCTCTCCAGCGATGTGATTCCATGTGATCACAGCTCTGTGCTGGCGAGTCAGTAGGGCAGCCTGTCTCAGCAGGTAGGCGGCCGGCTTAGTCGTAGTAGTTGAGCCTTTTACTCGCCAAACTACCGCATTCGTGTTGTCGGCAAGGCTGTGTAGTGTTTCGCCGTATATTTCGCCCGCGCCGGCTCTTACCGCTTGGTGCGCAATGGTTGCTGCCGTCTCAAGATCGGATATCGAAACCGACCCCCGGGGGTTCTTGCTGGACACCATTCTGTTTTGTATCGACAATGGAAAACATTGCCGCCACACTAGTGCTTGCCCATCCGCTGTGAACCACACTCCCCCCATTCCTTTCTTGGCTGCGTCGCTGGCTCCAATATCTTGTGGTACACCGGGGACTAGCTCTTCTAGTAGAGTAGGTTCAGGATCCTTTAGGAGATCCTGGAAAGTGCGAAGTTGCTCTTGGACCGCTCCGGTCATTCGTACTCTATTTTCGTCGCCTTGGTGCCTCGCGGCACGCAACAGCGAAAATTGTCCTAGCGCACCAGGCATGCCAGCGACGAGGCTTTGAAGCTGCCCCGTTAGGCTGTCCCACTTGGTGTGCCCGACTCTTTTGGATGACAAGGCTTCTTCTATCGCCGCTAGAGCCTTGTCTCGTCGGTGCTTAGCCGTGTGCAGCGTTTTGGATTTCGTGCCGAAATCCCATCCCAAGAATCACTTTTTATTTTGGGCCGCCGCATCTCCCTTATCCAGCTTACTTTGGGAGATGGGCTCCTTTCGAAACTCGGGGTCCCGTTGGTCATTTGGATGCAAGACTTTGTCGATGTTGTGTAGCACCGTTCGTCTCTGGTTGGTAACCGGGTTTCGTGGGTGGTCTTGGCCGACTCCACAAAAATCGTCGACGAAGACGTCCACTGTAGCTAGCGGCCGCTTGTAAAGTAGTGGCCTGTGTGACCTTGTGACCTTCCTCTGAGGTTGGTCGTCATCCCCTAGCTCGTCGTTTGCAATGAAATCGTCCTTTCCCGCTTGTCCTTCCAGCCGATGAGGCGGGTAGCGTTTCCCAATTTGCAAATCTGCATTTGCCAGATCGCACGCCATTTCTGTGAAAGCACAGAACTATGGCGGGGATTCAGTCCAGCCCATTGGCAACGTTAAGGGGAACGCGACCATAGGTTCTTCGCCAACTACGCCCGGGGGCAATAATACACCAAGTTTGATAGAGCCGGTGTTAGCCACCGGAATACGGTAAAACCCGTCGGAGATATCAATCTTGTACCCAAGAACCGGGCCAAAGGCGGGGTTTGAGAAAGCAATATTGTCGGTGAGTCGTTCCTGCGCTTTACCGAACTGCATGGCTGATTGCGGGGCTTGTCGCACGGTCTCGGCGTTTACTCCATAAAAACTATAGTCCACAATGATGCGTGGTCTCCTCTCTCGTTGGGGCACTACTCCCAGGGGCGATAGCCTGAGGCCTGGTTCATCCTTTACCAAATCGTATGGTAGGATCATCCAGAAGCCTTTCTTGCAGAAATCCGTAAATTCCTCTCTTAGAAAGTCGGCATGGTCTAGTGCAGATCGATGGGGCCCCCTGCTAAGGCGGGAGTCCAATGTGTCGCGACTCCACGGTTCCGTCTGTAGTGTGACGGGCACTCCGTTTCGTCGGACTCGTTCGAGCAGCGGAGCTGCGGGGTGCGGGAGCTTGTCGATGTCGTTCTGGATGTCTGAACGGCCGCGCATGTCGTTGCAGGTACGATGCCAGCCATGCTTAGTGTATAGACAGGTAGCCCGATCAACATACTCACCTAATTCATTAACATAGCTACTGATAATAGCTTCATTCGAGGAGTTAGCACTGGTATGTTGAGGAGGCGGTCTGCAAGCGGCGGCTCCTACAAGCGTAGGTGTCGCCGCTCGACCGCTCTCTCAGGCGCTTCCTCCGGTAGTAGCAGCTCGTCTACTGCTACCTTCTCTCGTGGCTCGAAGCGCCAAACCAGCTTCGATCCAATCCTTGAGCGTCGTCTTGTCCGCGGGGTTGAGGGGGCCGTGAGAGGCTGCGCGTCCGCACCCCGTGAAGCACTGCCCCCTGACGTGCCAGGAGAGGCATGCCACCTTTCCGTTGGACAGGCGAGGCGGCGCCGCCTCGGCCGAACCTTCTGGCGCGATGGCGCGGAGGAACTTCTTGATGGTTCCAAAGGTGTCTCCAAGGGCCTTTAGCTCCGCGTCCACGGTGTCATTCTTGGCCTGCGTTTGATTGTCCGGCGAACCGGCGATTGAGATCACGCTGTTGGCCGGCGAGGTCGCCACCGATACCGGATTGGACCGGGTCCCAGTGGCGCGTCCGGTTCCGGGACTGGCCTGGCCAGAGGCCTGGCCCAGGCCCGCTGGACGGTAGGCGAGGGGCAACGTGGGTGGCATCCATGCGAGGCGACGTACGTTGCTTTGCAGATCAAAAAATCTGGGCACGTCGACGTGGCCCCGAGGGGTGGCTACGCAACGCTCCCAGTAGTCTTGGAGTTCGCTGCGAGTGGCGCAGAGATACTTGATGTAGATCAGGCCTCTCCCGCCGTGGTCCCCATCCAGGTCTCCTAGGCGATTTTCCACTCCTCTCCAGCCTTCCACAATCTCTCGATTGAAGGTTTGGAAGATGGCGGAGTTTCGCCCTGCTACCACAGCCAGCAACACAGCGAAGGCTTCCAAGGTCTTGCGTGTGGCTCTCTCGCTTGTCGGGAACAAGATGGCCTTCGCCCTCTGTAGTTCCCTAACGTCGCTGAGTTGCGCCGCGTTCGAGCCACCTTCCAGCAACATCTGCTGTTCTTCCAGTAGACGGCGCGCTTGGGTGCCACGTTCGTTTCCCGCGAGGACCAGGAAAGGGTTTATGCCACGCTCTGGCACGTAATCCGTGGGTGCACGGAACTCCAGACGTTCGAGAGTTCCCCAGATCTCGGTGGTGGCGAGAGGGGTCTCATAGTGCAACTCGTTGGCTGTAGTGTCGAAGAGAGCTTGGAGAACGGCAAGTCTCTCGCTCTTTCCGGCATTCGCCATTGCCCCGTAGAGGCTGGGCAGCTGTTCTTCCGTTTCACAACGGGTAAGGCTAAGCAGAGTAGCCAAGGTGATCTTCCACTTGCTGCTGGGTTTCTTCGCGACGTCACCTTCGTCGGCTCGTCCTTGGGGTTGCTGTGCGGCCATGATCTCCGCCCAGATACGAAGCATTTCGACGCTGGTGTCATTTCCAGCAGCGGGGCTACGTTCGGCAGTACTGGGCGCGGGCGCGACCGCCGGTCGGTTCCATGCGGGCAAGTCCGAGTTAACGATGGCGACCAAGCGGTTCATCAACTCGGCGTCCATGTTCACAGCCGACGGCGGCGTAGAGCGTTCTACTCTGACGCGGCCTCCGGCAGTGCCAACGACACGCAACCAATCCTGGATGGGAGAGAAGACAGTGCGCTGTTCGGGCCTCAGAGTCTGAAGGTAGGAGTCTAGCTGGACGATCAGCTGACCCACTTTAAGCTCAGACTGGCACAGATGGGAAGCGACCTGAGGAGGCAGGTACATCCCGTGGCGAGTCCTCACCGTATCGAAGACACTTTCGGGAGCGTCGTTTGGTACGGCTTCGAGCGGGACGTCAGCGCCATCGTTCTCCGTGTAGTGCAACACATAGTTTGCCCACGGATGAACCTTCACGTCGCCGCCCAGCACATCGAACAACTTTGCTGGCAAGTACACAGCCGGGGGCACTTGAGCGCCGATGACGTCCATCTTGAACATCACGACCTTGTCATGCCATTGGCGTGAGTTAGGGGTTCCCATAGCTTGGGGGAACACCATGGCGCGATGGTAGAAGATCACCGGCGCCACGTCCTTCGAGACAGAAACGTAAACGTGGGGCATCTCATCCCAAGTGCGTTTCACTTCGTCGTAGAGCGCGGCTCCGGATTTCCAAGTAGTTTCGTCAGTGGTGCTGAAGAGTTGGTACACACCACCTTGATCCCCGAAACGAGCGTCGCGCCAGTCGACGCCTTCGTAAAGAGAATGGTAAGTGGTCGGAGCCCCGACTAGCGAGGCAGCGGCTTCAGCAAAACGGACCATTATCACAGTTAATCAATCGTAAACTATTGTCTGCTAGTGTCAGCTTGGAATCAAGCTTCTCTTCCCAGTTCTTGCTATCGATAGCAAGAAGAAAAAGTTTATGGTTGCTGTCGTTCAACACGTAGTATCGTCTTCTCCTACCTCGTCCTTTCTTCCTTTTAGTAGGGCGGTAGATGGGGTAGTTCGAAATTCGATCCGGGTTCCCCGGTCCCTTCGCCGTCCGTTCACTTCGCGGTTACTAGCTGTTGTCGAGACACACCGCGAAGTGAGAATCCAATTTAAACTTCCGGAATTTCATGCCAATAGGGTGATTGAATGGGTCTTCCAGGTGACATCCGACCTTGGCAACTATGACATGATCATAGGCCGAGACCTCTTGCGAGAACTAGGCTTCAAGTTCGACTTCGCAACGCGAGAAGTCGAGTGGGACTCGGCGGCAATCGCAATGAAAATATTTGGCGAGACGCCCGATGAGGACGCTTGGCAAGCCGATACAGATGGCGGTGCCAAGTCCATTAAACAAATATTAGACGCTAAATATGCCCCAGCGGACATTCCGCAGAAAATCTCCGAGATGGACCATCTGTCGGAAGAAGATAAATCCGCCCTCAAGACGCTTCTTCAGAAACATGAGATGCTCTTTGACGGCACGCTCGGCACTTGGAAAGGCGAGCCCTATGATATTGAGCTCAAGCCCAATGTCACGCCATATCATGCGAGGCCATACCCAGTGCCGAAGGCAGATGAACAGACGCTACGCGACGAGGTCGATCGCCTCTGCACAGTCGGCATACTAAAGAAAGTTAACCGCTCCGAGTGGGTGGCACCGTCGTTCATCATCCCAAAGACGGACAAGACGGTACGTTTCATCAACGACTTTCGTGAACTCAACAGGCGAATTAAGAGGAAGCCATTCCCACTACCAAAGATACAAGAGCTACTGTTAAAACTAGAGGGTTTTCAGTACGCTACTAGTTTAGACCTCAACATGGGCTACTGCCATGTGGAACTTAGCCCAAATGCCAAGAAACTTTGCACTCTCGTTTTCCCGTGGGGATAATATGAGATGCAGCGACTACCTATGGGACTCAGCAATAGCCCCGATATCTTTCAAGAAAAGATGTCGTCGCTGTTCGCGGATCTAGAGTACATACGTACGTACATAGACGACCTTCTAGTACTTACTAAGGGTAGTTACCTAGACCACCTAGAGAAACTCGACGTGGTACTACAACGTCTGAAAGACACGGGACTCAAGGTGAACATCAAGAAGTCCTTCTTCGCGAAAGCGGAGCTCGAATACCTTGGCTACTGGATTACCCGAGACGGCATCCAACCCGTAGCAACCAAAGTGCAGGCAATTCAAGCCATGCTCGCACCGCGCAATAAAAAGGAACTACGCGCTTTCATCGGTATCGTGAATTATTACCGCGATATGTGGGTGCGCCAATCGCACATCCTCGCCCCGCTCGCATCACTTACGTCAAAAACGGCTAAGTGGGAGTGGACCAGCGCGCACCAAACTGCATTTGACACGATGAAGAAAATAATAAGTAAGGAAGTTCTCCTGACTTACCCGAACTTTCATTTACCGTTCGACATACACACCGACGCGAGCGACACGTAGCTTGGCGCAGTCATCTTGCAAAACGGTAAGCCGATCGCGTTCTATAGTCGCAAACTCAATCCCGCGCAGACGCGGTATACTACTACCGAGCGTGAACTACTAGCTATTGTAGAAACACTCAAGGAGTTTTGTACGATTCTCCTGGGTCAACAAATTCGCGTCTACACGAACCACAAGAATCTAACCTACAAAATTTTTAATACTGAACGCGTTATGAGCTGGCAACTCATCCTCGAAGAGTATGGTCCCAAACTAGTCTACATTAGAGGTGAGACGAACGTAGTAGTGGACGCTCTTAGTCGACTTGGTAAGGACGAAAAGCCCTTTACCGAGGCCAACTTCGCAGAGTACTTTGGGGGCAACGACCTACCCGAAAGCGTCTTCCCCCTCACCTACAAGTACATTATGCGACATCAACGCAAAGATACTGCGCTTCTCCAGAAGGCAGCGTCGGACAATAGATATAGTGTAAAGGTTTTTCGTGGGGGCGGTAAGAAACGTCCTCTAGTAGTTAGAGATGGTAAGATAGTTATTCCGCAGTCACTCCAACGCCGATGCGTTGAGTGGTACCACGAGACACTGTGTCATCCGGGCGAGACGTGAACGGAGCACACGATTCGGCAGCACTTCTACTGGAAGGGACTGCGAACCGGCGCCGTCGACATCTGCAAGAAATGCAGGTTGTGCCAATTAACAAAGCGCAAGACCCTTAAGTATGGGCACCTGCCAATTAAGGAACCCGAGAGCGAACCTTGGGAAATTCTCTGTGTCGACCTCATAGGCCCTTATTCGATTAACCAGGGTAAACGACATAAGGGTAAACAAAAACAACTCGAGCTTTGGTGCCTTACCATGATTGACCCGGCAACTGGCTGGTTCGAGATGGTTCGCGTGCCCAACAAAGAGGCTTTTAGTATCGCCGAATTAGCCGAAAAGACGTGGTTCACGAGATACCCGTGGCCACAACAGGTTATTTATGACCGCAGTACGGAGTTCATGGGAGAATTCCGGCGAATGGTCAAGGAAGACTACGGCATGCTTGCGCGCCCAATCACTGCGAGGAATCCGCAGGCGAACGCAATACTCGAACGAGTACACCAAACTATCGGGAACATGATTCGTACGTTTGAACTGCAGCACTCAGACGATACAGTCGGACTCGATGGAATCCTGGCAGCCGTGATGTTCGCCGTTCGCGCGACATACCACACTACGCTACAGGCTACGCCGATGCAACTAGTATTCGGTAGAGATGCTATTCTCAACACCCGCTTCGAAGCCAACTGGAAGCTCATCCATGAGTGCAAGATGCAGCGCATTGCGAAGAACAATGCGGCAGAAAACAAAACGCGATTACCATATGAGTATCGCATAGGCCAACAGATCATGATCAAGCAGGACCAACAACGTAAGTTCGGTGCTAACCCCTACAATGGTCCGTATCCAATCGTCGCCGTGAATGACAACGGTACAGTACGTATCCAGAAGGGTGCAGTTACTCAGACCTGGAACATTCGTAACATACATCCGTATCATAGTTAAGTCCTGTCCCTCCGTCATGGGGGCGGGTGCAGTACACTGCTTTACACGTCGACTCCTTCGAATGATTGTAGTCAGTAATTGTTAGTCTAATTAGTCATGTGTGACATCATGTGTGATGACGTAGCATGAAGAACGCGTTGCGTGCATAGTTTTTCGTTTGGATGATCAGGTAAGACGCGTCGACCCTGAAAATTCCCCGAAAAATACTGACGCGTGACGCCAGCACTGAGTACAAACCTCCCGTAGATCCCATTAAATCTAGCAAGGAGTGGCGGACGATTCAAGCACAAACACACATACGATGGATGGTGATTCAACAATTGGACGAAACAAAATTGTGACCTTACTTTATATCGCGGGCATTTCCAGTCCCGCCTGAGTCCCTAATCTTGGCGACTATCACGGGGAATTAACGGTCCCCTCAATGCTACTCGGATACTATATGATCCGATGGCATTGTCATCTCTTGCCTAAGGGTTACCACCTCTTTGGATGGACGTCTAACTCCAACAGATCCCTCGCGAAAGGTCACTGCCACCCTGCGGAGCCAAACGCATCTTCGACATCAACCTAAAACATAACCTTCGAACATAATCTCTTTCTCTCCGGTCCAGTTTGAATCTTGGTCAGCATATCAGCCAGGTTCGATTGTGTAGACTCATACCCAATACGAATGATATCGGCCGCAGCCTTTGAACGAACGTAGTGATACGCAATGGAATTCGACTTCTTCTTCAGCATCGATTCGGGGACGCTTGTATTCTTCACGACGGACATGTTGTCAACTCTAACATTGGCATAGCCCTCAATAGGGATGCCCATCATTCTCAGCTTGTAGCGCAACGCTTCCAACAACTCAACTCCGGTTTTTAAAGCCATGAACTCGGAGCCAAACGAACTTGTTTCAACACTGTTCTGTTTCTTTGAGTACCAAACAATTGGCGCTCTGTTCAAGAAAATCAACACACCTGTGCGCGACTGTCGAGTAACAAGGTTAGCAGCATGCGAAGCATCAACGAACATAGTAATTACCACTGGTTTTCCTAATGGTTTTGGTGTGTCCGGCGGCCATTCATCTTTAGCCCACGGATAGAATTCCGACCAATCGCATTTGGGTAACTCTTCCCACTCCATGTAGGCGTCATCCATAACAAGTTTTGATCGATCATGAGACTTCAAATATGCAAAAATGTGTAGCACCGCATCCAGATGCCCTTTCCTCGGGCACGCATTATACGCTGACAGCATCGAAACCTCTCCGCAGATGTCAATTCTCCCCAACTCAACAATCCAACGCAAAATTCCAATACATTGCATGTAAAATGATACACCGTCGTCATTCAGTAGTGGCGACGAATCCAGCTCTGGTCTGTAGCCATTCGGTAGTACAGAGCTGACCTTATTCTTCAGGGTCCCATCGATCCGTAATTGGATCACGCGGATTGCTTCTTTCACGTACTCCTCTGAACCAATGGCCCATTTAAAATTAGCATCACCGTCAATCCAATATTTGGAGATTGAGGCTCCTAGATAGGATGTTGGCTCTCCCACTGACTCTGGTTTCAATAGGAACCGATCATTAAGATCGTTCAGGATTGACTTTGGATCGTGAGAGACACACAGCAAGTCGTCAGTATACACAAGTAAATACTCATAATATTTTTCGCCGTTCGGGTGCAATGCCTCACGACGCCAAACATCCATATCAGCACGGCATGGAATAAATTGCAATTCCTCCCTCAAAACCTTTGCACAATGAGACCTCCATGAAAATCCTGCGGACGATAATCCATAGAGTGCCTTAATGATCACAGCTCTCCGACCCTGGAGAGAGCCAAACTCCGGACCTAGGATTGTGTGAACCTTTTCTGCGCAAGGCGCATGCAAGTAAGCTCCCGCGTCACAACCGACGCATATGTAATCGATGACGGCGCCTCGGTCTGATCGCCTCTTGCGCAGATCCGGGCCTTTCTTGTCAGATCCATTTTAACATCAAAAATAATCATCAGGTCGATCTGCTGCGACCCTACTGGTGGTTGTTCACTGTCTTCAAGGACTTTTAAGGCAGGCAGCACAGTTTTAACTTCCTTGGCCATTGCCTTCTCCCACAGGTCAGTACCGGTTTCAGCATCAATAGCTCGTGCCCGGGCCACGTCCATGGGCCCCGGGACTTCGATTCCAAATTTCTCATTTTTGCGACGAATCGCGCGACGTTTGACTGCTTTCAAAATCCGATCACGTTTTCGGAGAGTATAGGGAACCCACCAAACAAACACCGGTTCTTCAACAAGTTTATTTGCGACAGCATACTCCGCCAGTTGCACTGGATAGCCCTCTTTCGCATCCTTCAGCGAGAGCCATTCAGTTGATCCATCGACCATTTCGGCACAAACTTTCCATCCTTTCGTTGTTCTCTTGGGTATTCTCTGGCCATGACGCTCAATCCAAGCATCATCTTTCGACAAGGCACTCCCATCACGCTTGTGGTCGACGAACTCTTTCAAATGCATGACGGTGTAGCCTTCATCATCAACTGTGGCATAAATTGCTTCCGCGATCTGGTTAGCATTGTACGCTTCAACATGACCATCATCAAATTCAACTTCGTAGATGCTCGTGTCAAGGATAGGATTGTCATGGTAGAAACCAATGAATTTCCCATCAGGGCCACGCTTCCGGCCCTTTACGATACCTGTGAAAAACGAATTACCGTCACCCGAGGCCATACGAACTTTTGATGACACATATTTGTCAAATGCAAGCTGGTCCTCTTCCTCATCAACTGGAGGCGGTTCCCATTGGTGGAATTTCCGCTCCCTTTCTTCTTCATCGTCGTCGTATCTCTCATATTCCGGAACGGTTGCCTCGACACGGATAAACCGATCATCATCTTCTTCCGGCTCGACAGAAATTCCTTTTATTCGGTTACCAAGCGACACCTTTAACTTTTCAGTGAACTCCTTTTTCGTTTGCTTAATGTCCTCGGAGCGATGCTCCTCGGGCAACAGCGGAATGACTGAAGTACGATGCAAAATTGTCCCCTTCGAGGTCAGCACGGCGAAGCAGAGCTCGTCTCCAACTTCAAAGCTTGGGCCAAGCCAGCGAGTGAGCTGCTTTTTCGGTTGGGTTGATTCTGCCGGCGACCGAGACCAACACCAATCGTAGAACGCAAAGTCCACGAGATGTGAAATATCTGCAGTATTACCTGTAATAATTGTAGTGGCGCATTCACCTTCTTGCTCGGGGTGATTTAAAACAGTGTGAGATCGTTGTTCGCAACAAGTCATAAAGCATCTGTCCCACAAAACAGCTGGTACGTTACGTGAGGTCATCGTCCTCTCATACAATCGGGTAACTTCCCGAATCGTGTCCTCCGCTCTTGCTTGGTTATGCATGTAAGGCTCCACCGGATAAATAGGAACCTGCGCCTTTTGACAGCGCCTCAAGAATTCTCCTTGCGTTAAGGTAGTAGCCGAATCCGGAATAATCGCTTCAGGAAATCCGAATGCACGAAATAATTTATCCAGCGATGTATGAGCATCTTTTTCTTGTCGCAACGGGAAAGCTCGGCACCATTGAAATGTCGTAGCATAAACTTGGAGGCAAGTAGTCCCCTCAAGCGATGTGCAGGGACCAAACTTCGTGTCGGTATACATAGCACATTTCAACCTTGGATACCGGAGCTGATAATGGGAGGGCCGAAATAAACGGTCCCCTGAGACCTTGCTCCAGTCTCTGACGGCACGTTGAGTCGTTTTGTTAAGCGTTCGTTGCGCAGCTTCAATTGAGATTCTCCAACGACGCGCCAGGGCATCTGCTTTAACCAACGTAGTTTTTGCAGTGGTCTTTACTCCCGATAAAGTAGCCGAAACTTTGTTCCCTAGAAATGCCGAAAGGGCCTGATTTTGTATCATTGACGCAACATTGAAAGCCGACACAAGACGCTTCGCCACGACAGAGTCGAGATTGTGAAAATTGTTACCGCCGACCGTTTGTCGCAGGTGTTCCTCTGCATTGTTGCAATGAGGATCGGACGGTTTCCATTCTAATTCACTCGTCATTCGAACATGAATATTGTTCACCGGATCGGTGGCCTCTTCTCTCGAGGGCTTTCTGCACGGAAAGAACGAAAAGGGTTTGTCATACTGCAGAGGGATCCGCAGGTCAGCAGTCCCCTCAATGATACAATGGTCCGTTGACTTTCGCTGAGCCGACGGAATCCTCAACAACGGGACATCATTAACAATCAGCTGGTTTTCTCGCAATTGATCCGGGCATAGCAGATGGCAACCCATACCCGGAACGACCAAAACATGGTCAAACAACAAAATAAAAGTTTGATAGGTGAGAGGGCAGTCGTACCCAACAGCGACCAAACACTCGCGAACTTTTGAAATTGGGCCCATCGAAGCATGAAACCCATTCACTTCAATATCATATTGGTAGACATATAACACATAACATCCGCTCTCAGAGAAAGCGCAAGTATCCGCATGAGAATCGAGCTCACATCTCCACACCTGAACCACAGCTCCAGACGACGACGATGCAATCCGGTGCAAGGATGCAGCTCTTCTTCCTAGTCAGTTGCTCCCACCATTGTTTCGATTTCCATTATTATTTCGCCTGGTCATATTGTCCCCCATGTTGTTGTTGTTATTATTATTGTTCGTCGCTGGGGTGGTCGATGCTTCATTCTGATTCGAGGTAAAAGTAGTTCCACCGGAAGATTGGGTAGAAGAAACATTTCTTTCACGATTACGGGCACGCTGTTCATTCACATAGTCTCGTTCCTCCCTGGTAAAAGTAGCCCAGATAGTTGGAGGGTACGACCCGTTGTTCAGCAGGTGTCCTGATTCAGAGAAGCGACCGCCGCCGCCACGACCACGACCTCCGCGACCGCGCCCGCCGCCACGGCCTCTCCCCTGATTCCTGCTCCCTCTTCCGCCTCTTCCTGAGGCATTGTATCCTCGGCCACCTCCACGGCCTGAATTATCATTTTGTGACATGGACGAAATATTACGAGGCAAGGGGTTACGCGAAGCCGACGATTCATTGGCAGCGAGTTGCCCGCCCAAGAAATCAACGGCAAGCTGATAGTCGTTCGAGCGACGATCATCCCCAGCAATTAATCCTTTTGCGACCTGGAGCTTCGGATCGGTGATAGCATCCAGGAGAGTACGAACTTTGGAGTTTTCACTCCTAGCCTCACCATGGTCAGCTAAATCGGTGAAGGCAGAAGTTAGACGAGCAACGAAGCCCTGCCAGGTAAAGTTGCGTGCTTTACCATTCCAGAACGTTGTGGCGATAACACGATCGGCTTCCAATTTCACTTGATTAACGTGGCTTGCCCCAGTATACTGGGACTTGATGGCATGGTAAGCGGCCCGACCATTCTTGGTCGAGGCATTGCCTTTCACGAAAGACCACGCCTCGGTCCCATGAGTAACATGGCGGACCATGAGCCATAGTTTCTCATTGTTGGCAGCATAAACAGCCCCGTTGTGAGACGCACGACGAATAAGCTCCTCGTGGAATGAGGGCTGGCCATATCCAAGCGGGTCATTTGCGGGATCCGGAACATCGACAACGGTACGAACGAGGTAAGCCAATGGAAGTCTCTCCAAGCCATAAGACGAGTGGACCCACGCTTCCATGTTTTCGATAGTTTCACGTGCTTTCTTGGAAGTAGTGAACTTTTCGGGGAAGTCGGGATTCCCGGCAGCAATCACCTCATCAATCTGCAGCTTGTACTGCCACAAGGTTCTCAAAACGTTACGAGTTGCAGCAGCAGCGTTCCAAGGGCGACCAACAGCATACAAATAACGAAGATAATAGGCGAGTTGTTTCAAACGCAAAGCATGGTTCTGGCCAATGAGGACCCCGGGATTGGGGTTGCCACCAACCTGTCCCCCAGGACGACGAATGGTAGCACACAAACGATCAACATCATCATCGGTCAGTTGGCGAAACTCCTCAGGGTCATCAAAACCTTGGTCGGTGACAGCCGTGGACTGGGTCCCATCAAAACCAAGGGTGGCCTCAAGGTAATTACGAAAAGCGACAGCAGCAGCCATGTTGATCAGAAACGAACGTGGTACGAGGGTACGGTAACGAAAGATCCTTTTGATATCTTTTTGGAGGATTTTTTTTTTTCAGCATTGGTGAAATCGGCACATCACCTTGCTCAGTCACACATTCTGTCGAGCAAGACCGCAGGTACCATGTGCTAACGACAATCGCTGATCAGGCGATGCGCTCCACAAGGTTGCTTAAAAGGGTATACTTCGTGCATTGCACATTTTTCTCTCTTAAATACCCGTGCCGTTAACCCCCGAACGCAGGGTTTGTATTTAGGTGCGTCCACCTAGTTGGCGCGCGCATACCAGCCCGTATGCGAGCATGGCAGTATGATCGCCAGTTTTGCCGCGTCGGATGCAAAACACGAAGCGACGACCATGGGCTTTCCTTTTTGCCTCTTTGCGCCGAATCTCCTCATCATCTTTATGGAGAAACAGATATTGTCGTAGCCTTCCCAGGCTGTACGGAGACTCTGGGTCTGATAAACCATTAAATCTAGCAAGGAGTGGCGGACGATTCAAGCACAAACACACATACGATGGATGGTGATTCAACAATTGGACGAAACAAAATTGTGACCTTACTTTATATCGCGGGCATTTCCAGTCCCGCCTGAGTCCCTAATCTTGGCGACTATCACGGGGAATTAACGATCCTACGGAAGACAGCGAAAGCAGCCAAGGAGAGGTTGCTACCAGCACCGACCATGGGCGACTTTGTAGAAAGACACCGCATCACTGGACGAAACGCGGGGCCAACTTCCGACACCGAACTGGAAGACGACGACAAAACGGTCAAGTCTAGCGGAAGCGGGAACAAAGAAGACAACGAAACCATGGAGAACATGGACATAGGATTTCAGCTGAAATTATCGTGGAAAGGTAGCGGTATGGGCGAAATGGACAAAGCGGCGACACGCTTCTCAAAGGTACTGCTCTACATCCAATCCCTGGAGAAAGAAATGTACATCATAACGAAAAAACAGGAAGAGATTACTCGCTTCAGCGAGATGGCGGTCGCATCAGCAGCCTCAGTAGCTAAAGCGAGATCGATTCTCGACATCAAACAAGAGACGGTGACACGCAACCGGGTCAGATCGACTCTTTACGTGACCATCATCAACATTCGTTGTACCTCCAAGATCTCATCTATCAAGAATTACTACAAGGTAGATGCCTATATCAAAGAGCACAACATATTCGTCAGTGAACATTTGTTCAACGATCCAGAAGTGAAAGAAAGACAAATTGGCTTCATTGCCAATGTTCATATCGAGCATGTTCCGGCAAAATACCTAGTTTCACAGTGGAGGGCAGCTCTCCAACCATTTGTACCAGCAGGAGAAACGCTCCCAGAATTCATCCTCAAAAGAGGCAAGGTAGCTACAAGCGACAGCAAACCAGGCGACAGGTGGGACCGCTATACTCGAGCATACATAGTCAGATGTGATGCTGACAATCGCAAAATTCTGGACAAGATCCTCACAAGAGCCACAGCGAACAAGTCCTTACCAATCCAACTAGGTGGATATATTCCATTTTTCTGGAAACAACGCAACCCGGATGCTTACAACAGTATGATCAAGACAACAAACCGCTGCCTCGCAAACATCTACGTCATCAAAATTGCCGGGGTTACCAACGAGGTAATGTTAAAGCTAGGCAAAGCTCGTTTAATGAAACTGCCCAGGATCTATGACATCATCCCTACTGGCCTTACCGAAGAAGAAGGGGAGTGGAAGATATTAATTAATGTTGAATCAAAAGGTCCAAAACGCGCAAGCCCCGGCGAAACACACAAAGTCGTCCATGACTCGTTAATCGAACATTTGCAAGGCTGGCCACCCCACATGGCACAAATGAGTTTCGAGCCTTACGTATCATCCAGGAAGGGAAGGACAGATTCAGACTCTGTGAGTGATGGATCCGCCGCAAGCAACATCAGCATCATCACCAGTTCCATGGAGAGCGTCTGGGGGAATGACGAAGAAGACGATGATCTGGGGTCTTTTGACAAACCAGCAGACGAACCAAACGTGCGGTATGTCGACATCGCAGCCAGGGCACCCTATCGTGGAGCCCCAGAACAACGCACAAGAACCCCTCAAGACCACCAAACCCAAGATTTACCATCCTCAAACATGGACCAATTAATGGAAATGATGCGGGATATGCGAGAGTTTAACAAGGAGATGCAACAGTCCACCAAAGACATCGTGGATGAACTTCGAGAGTTAAAAAAAGAAAACTCCGAACTACGTCAGCGCTTGCAAGCGGTAGAAAATCCAAGCACAAACATCAGAGGGCAAGGCCTCTCCTACACACCACCGCCACGCCAAGATCCACAAGACCGGAAACGTCAATGCAACAACAAGCAAACTCCAGAACAAATCATGGCAGGACGAGCACTAGAAAATGAACTGGCGCTCGAAAGTGAAGCCATGGAGGTCGAAACCGAAACTGCTCAACCCCCTTCCTCCGAGGAAACAATCGTCACATGGGAATCCGAAACCCACCAACAGTCAAGAACTGTCAGCCAACCACGCCTACGCTCCGGGAGGGGAGCTCCAGCCACGCGCCTTAGTGTATCAGGGCTAACAACCCTCAATAAGAAATGATGGAAGAGGTAGAATCCGATACCAGTAATAGTGATGATGATGACAACCGTAACTTGAATTTCACCGACTGGTTAGACGAATATGGATCGGACAACGACGAACGGACCTGGCAAGACAACGAGTCGTACGGTGACCAGATACAGCCCAAGCTTGCAGGACACACCAGAGTATACTTCTCTAATATTCGAGGAATAAAAGATCAAGCAAAATGGGCTCATGTATGCTCTGCCATGAGCGATATCAACGCCGATGTGGCAGGCTTTTCCGAAATGAACGTGGACACGGCACAAGAATCAATCCGCCTCCGCTTAGAAAAAGCAGCACGACCAAGCATCCCTGGGCAGTCCATCCTAATAACATCCTCCACTCCAGATATAGCGGCTAGCGACATGAAACCAGGAGGAACCTCCCTATTGACTATAGGTGGCGGGAACTGCTCTCGGATCACAAGCAGCTACAAAGATACCATGGGAAGATGGGCAGCCACGCGGTACCAGCTAGACGAAGGAATCAAAGGATTGTGGGTACTCTCAGTCTATCAAGTCTGCGATGGAATTATTGACCCAAAGTCGTTCACAGCAGCTCGTCAACAACAAGCAATGATCCTAGACCCTGCGATCAAGCCACGCCAAGCTTTCAAAAAAGACCTCAGTGAATTCATAGCAAAATACCCGGAAGACGAATTTCTAATTGGCGGCGATTTTAATGAAGAAGTGACATCGCCTGAAATGGCCAATCTCATTGACAACCTCCATCTGTACAACCTGATTGCCGCTCGCCATGGGGAGGACGCATGCCCACATACCTACATCAGAGGGAAAAAACGATTAGATTTCATCCTCGGTACAGAAAACATCATGCAAGCAATGACGACCTGTGGATACGAATCCTACGGACTCCGATACCAGAGCAATCATCGTGGAATGTGGATGGACATTGACACGGTCCTATTGTTCGGCAGCGAAACCACACCAATGAACATTCAAGAGAAAAGAGGGCTCAGCGCAAGAGAACCAAGAGACGTTCTGAATTGGGTTACAGCCACTGCCAAATACCTGAACGATCACAACATGCACGAACGATGTCAACAAATTAACGCACAAACCATTTTGGACAATGAATTTGCGGAAAAGTTCGACCGTGACATGACGAAAGGATCCCTATGGGGAGAGAAACAAGCCAACAAACTCCGCCCTAAAAGCCACTGGAGTCCAGCCTTTGCGGAAGCATGGGCAAGAGTGTTCTTCTACAACCAAGCAGGGAGCTTTCGGAGGAATCGAGTCAAAATGCAGGATGTCCTCACGTCCATCAAATTGAGATATAAACTTGAAGACGAGATCCCGGCACCTCGAGAGATCAATAGGCGTCGCAAGGAAGCGCAGAGAAAATTAAAGAAGATACGCCTCAAAGCACGTGAACTGCGACGAGAATTCCTTCGCCTCAAAGCCGAGGCATACGCAAGAGCACAGAAGGTGACAGACGCGGCAGTACTTAAAAAGATGCAACAATCAGAAGCTATGTCAAATATATTTCAAAAAATCAAGCGATCCGACAGCTCCTCAATTGGTGCAGTAGATAAACTCGAAATACCAAGAATCCAAGGAACCCCGCCAAAAGAATGCACAGATTGGAGAACAACCACCATACCCGAGGAGATTGAAGAGGCCCTCCTCACTCGGAACCAAGAACATTTTGGACAAGCAGAAGGCACTCCGTGTACAAGCGCAGCAATGAAGGAATCCCTGGGATACCGTGGCAACGGCCCAGTAGCAGAACCTATTCTAGAAGGACAATATGAAGACGCAACTTTGGACACAGCAACCTCCCTATTCCTGAAGCATCTTAAACGCAAGGGCGCAGCAAACCAAGTGGAAGCCAAGATCACCAGGCAACAATTCCTATCAAAGATAAAGAACTGGCCAGAAAGAACCTCAACAAGCCCGTCCAAGTTACATTTGGGAATGTATCACGCTCTGCTCAAACCTTGCGGTTTGGAGCCTCGTGACAATCAGCCAAACTCCACAATGTTCAACAAATTCATCCAAGATCGGGACTTGATCATTGACTGTCGATTGGCAGTTATCAATTATGCACTTCGGTTGGGATACTCATTCGAAAGATGGAAGGATGTTGAAAATATTATGATAAGGAAAGACGTGAACAATTGCCGCATTCATCGTTTGCGAGTCATTCACATTTACGAAGCTGATTACAACTTAATCCTGGGGATCAAATGGCGAGAGGCATTACATCATGCCGAAGACGAAAGGCTCCTGAATGAAGGAACCTATGGCAGCCGACCAGGTCGGTCGGCCCACGACCCTGTCCTACTAGAGATCTTCCAGAACGAAATATACAGGCTTTCTGGAAAAAGTGGTGTAGCATTCGATTTGGATGCCGCATCATGCTATGATCGCATATTAGCAGCTATAGCAAGCCTTTCCAGTCAGAAATACGGCATGCACCACAAGGTCGCTCTGGTCAACGCAATAACCCTGGAAGAAGCAAGATTCAAGCTGAAAACCAAACCAGGCGCCTCGGCACGCTTCTACAAGCATACAGAGGACAATCCCATCCATGGAACGGGCCAAGGCTCTCAAAATTCACCGACTATCTGGTTATTCGTTTGCTCGACTCTGTTTGAGGCGTTTGAAGAAACGGCTAATGGGGCAGTCTTCGAAAGCTACAACAAAAAAGAATCCATCACACTATATATGGTGGGCTTTTTGACGACTGCTCGCAGCGAGTCAACGACTTCCGTGCGCACCCCCAGCCCCCTCCAGAAGTACTAATCGAGAAAATGAGACAAGATGCTCAACATTGGAACAACCTCTTATGGTCCTCAGGAGGTTTACTTGAAGCGTCTAAATGTTCCTACCATCTCATCACTACGACAACAGACCACCGAGGAATTCCCATGCTCAACCCCAGCCGCTGCAACCTAGAGCTCAATATTCAGTCACCCACGCAGGAGGAGCCGATCCGTATAAAAAGCCTATCTGCATTCGAAAGCCATCGGACCCTTGGTGTGTGGACCTCCCCGAGTGGAAATATGAGAACGCAATTACAGAAAAGTCAGGCGAATAGCAAGCGACACACCAAACGTATTGGTTTCTGCACCAGTCCAAAGGAAGCCAGAACTTACTATCACAGTCTCTTCCAAACAAGTGTCGGATACACCAACTGTTGCACCTCCTTCACCGAAAAAGAGGCACGCTCAATCGAGAAAGACTTCACCTCGCGTGCACTGAATAAATGCGGTTTCAGCAAGCATTTAGAGGGAACGGTCACGTGGGCATTGCCAAAAAGAGGAGGTGCAGGTTTCATGGGAATTAACACGGAACAAGGATTAGCAAAGTGCACGACAGCAATCAAACTGTTACGAAGCAACGGGCAACCAGGCAAAGCATTCCGAATTTTACTCACCTGGATTCAAGCACAATCAGGCTTCCACTCCTCCATCCTTTGCGATGATACCCGCACAGAACTACCCCATCTTCGAGCCACTTGGATCCCATGTTTGCGACGATTCTTGCATAAAAATGGCTTGAGATTACGCCTTGAACAGAATTTTTCCCCGCCCCCTCAACGAGAGCATGACATTTTCCTCATGGAATGGCTCCTCGCCAACCAACCACGACGATTTAAAGATGACGAAATACGGATGATTGCCACATGCAGGGAATTCCTCCAAGTTACAACGCTTGCAGAAATTGCAACAGTTGACGGGCTCTGCATCTCCATCACGGCTTGGAAAGGACCGGCAGAACCACCGAGACCAACGGAACGACGCCCCCACATGTTTAATGTCATCAGCCGCCCCCCTCTTCGCGCATGGAATCTCTGGCGGAAAGCGCTCCTACCCTTGATCTTCAATCCAATAGAACGCCGCCTACGAAATCCTCTCGGTACCTGGATTTACAATGCTGCACAAACACGGGTAATATGGCCAATCGTATACTCTCCTGCGGAGAACAAAATGTACGCCACCGACAACACCGGGAGATACTTCCGTTGTCAAGAAACGACACACCAGAGATTCGCAAGAACCGATACTGTCCAGACAGAACTCCCGGCTGACTGCGTTCCAGCTGCAACCACATCCATCGCATTCCCGCAGCAAGTGTACCGCCTCGAACACTGGGACCCAATGACACCGCAGCCAGCACCGAACCTCGAGGATGAGGAACTGATGACAACAATTCAAGCCATGGAAGACTGGGAACGCACCTTACTCACTTCCATCGTCACACATCATTCCACCACAGCCCTGCGACAAATTTATGCCACCACCCAGGGCACCTGCGCATCCAATTGTTTCATCCGAGCAGAAACCGCCAGTTATGGATGGAAGTGGTGCGACCCCACCGGCAACCTGATCGTTCAATGCAGCGGACATGCCCCCGGTCTGAACCCAACCAAACTTCGCGCCCACGCATACGGATACTTGTCTTTCGCCCGCTTTTTACTCCTGCTAGAAAGGGAGAACAACCAGACGACAACCCAGCCACAGACCTTTTATGCGATTGTCACGGATTGACAAAACGATTGGCTCAACATAGGAAATACCGTTTTGAGAACCCCAGCCAGACTCTGTGGGCCGAGTGGGACGTCACCAACATGCTCCATAAGTCCATCGAGACCCTACGAGGCAGAATACGGGAAGGACGGGCAGTGAATCATCAAGACGACCAAAGAGCATATGCCCCTCCACCATTACAAGCCCGCATCAACAGAGAAGCCGCAGTCCTCGCTGAACAATTTATTGGCGATCATCCCGACCCTGTCACATTCGCACATCAATTCCCTGCCGGCGGCTGCACTCTGGAAAACAGGACAGGTACCATCACAGGGCAATATAAGATCGAAATCCGCGATGCCGCAACTTGGCCAAACTTGCAAATGCACCTATGTAAGCGATTTAACTGGGAACACCACCTCGCCGAACGCATTGACTGGGAAGAAATGGGAACAGCTCTTTCATCCCAGCGCAAGCACCAATCCACCCTTGTAAAACATTTGACGAGACAAGCCCCTACAGGCCATATCGCGCACCGGAACGACAAACGCAAAGACCCATCCTGCTTCTCATGCACAACCGAAGCCTCAGAAGACAACAATCATGTCATCCGCTGCCCTTGCGACCGGACGGCCAAATGGAGAGCGGACTACCTTGCGGATATCCATAACAGCTTGAATCGCAAGAGTTTACACAGCGACCCCCGACTCCTCACCATTCTCCGGGACGGCATGCGACGATGGCTCGACAACATTGGGACCCCATTACCGATCACAGCCGAATACCCAGAAAGATACCACCCCCTGATCACGGAACAAAATCAGCTAGGATGGGACCAAGTCCTTCCCGGCCGACTATCCCTACATTGGCGCAGTCTCCAACAGGCGTATATTGCAGCATGTCACATCAAAGGCAACAGCATCTCCGGATAAATTTGGACTCGAACGGTAGCAAAACACGCAATAGCATGGTGGCTCAAAGCGTGGGAAGGACGGAATGAAGATAGATTCGGAAACTCCCCGGAAACGAAGAAAGCACGACATCGAAGGCAACTCCAACGAGAACTCAACCTCCTTTACGAACAGAGGCCAAACATGCAAGAGGTCGACACGTACATATTCTCGGAGTCCGTCGACGCACACATGGCAACCACTCCGGACGACAATCTTCCCCTTCAAAACTGGATCAACCTGAACAGCCCGGCCATACGACGCAGCATCTTAGCCAACACCGCAACCCACGCACCCTAAATATCACATACAAAAAAAAATATATATATATGAGAAACCCAGAAAAAGAAAGAAAAGGAGTAATCCAACAAAAGCCCAGAAACACCAGAAAAGACCTACGAAACAAAAACAAAAAAATGGGAGTAAAGATAGTTGCAACCCTCGCGGATTTATCCGCCGGGAACGCGGGTCGACCGCCACATCGGCGTTAATTCCCCGTGATAGTCGCCAAGATTAGGGACTCAGGCGGGACTGGAAATGCCCGCGATATAAAGTAAGGTCACAATTTTGTTTCGTCCAATTGTTGAATCACCATCCATCGTATGTGTGTTTGTGCTTGAATCGTCCGCCACTCCTTGCTAGATTTAATGGTTTATCAGACCCAGAGTCTCCGTACAGCCTGGGAAGGCTACGACAATATCTGTTTCTCCATAAAGATGATGAGGAGATTCGGCGCAAAGAGGCAAAAAGGAAAGCCCATGGTCGTCGCTTCGTGTTTTGCATCCGACGCGGCAAAACTGGCGATCATACTGCCATGCTCGCATACGGGCTGGTATGCGCGCGCCAACTAGGTGGACGCACCTAAATACAAACCCTGCGTTCGGGGGTTAACGGCACGGGTATTTAAGAGAGAAAAATGTGCAATGCACGAAGTATACCCTTTTAAGCAACCTTGTGGAGCGCATCGCCTGATCAGCGATTGTCGTTAGCACATGGTACCTGCGGTCTTGCTCGACAGAATGTGTGACTGAGCAAGGTGATGTGCCGATTTCACCAATGCTGAAAAAAAAAATCCTCCAAAAAGATATCAAAAGGATCTTTCGTTACCGTACCCTCGTACCACGTTCGTTTCTGATCAACATGGCTGCTGCTGTCGCTTTTCGTAATTACCTTGAGGCCACCCTTGGTTTTGATGGGACCCAGTCCACGGCTGTCACCGACCAAGGTTTTGATGACCCTGAGGAGTTTCGCCAACTGACCGATGATGATGTTGATCGTTTGTGTGCTACCATTCGTCGTCCTGGGGGACAGGTTGGTGGCAACCCCAATCCCGGGGTCCTCATTGGCCAGAACCATGCTTTGCGTTTGAAACAACTCGCCTATTATCTTCGTTATTTGTATGCTGTTGGTCGCCCTTGGAACGCTGCTGCTGCAACTCGTAACGTTTTGAGAACCTTGTGGCAGTACAAGCTGCAGATTGATGAGGTGATTGCTGCCGGGAATCCCGACTTCCCCGAAAAGTTCACTACTTCCAAGAAAGCACGTGAAACTATCGAAAACATGGAAGCGTGGGTCCACTCGTCTTATGGCTTGGAGAGACTTCCATTGGCTTACCTCGTTCGTACCGTTGTCGATGTTCCGGATCCCGCAAATGACCCGCTTGGATATGGCCAGCCCTCATTCCACGAGGAGCTTATTCGTCGTGCGTCTCACAACGGGGCTGTTTATGCTGCCAACAATGAGAAACTATGGCTCATGGTCCGCCATGTTACTCATGGGACCGAGGCGTGGTCTTTCGTGAAAGGCAATGCCTCGACCAAGAATGGTCGGGCCGCTTACCATGCCATCAAGTCCCAGTATACTGGGGCAAGCCACGTTAATCAAGTGAAATTGGAAGCCGATCGTGTTATCGCCACAACGTTCTGGAATGGTAAAGCACGCAACTTTACCTGGCAGGGCTTCGTTGCTCGTCTAACTTCTGCCTTCACCGATTTAGCTGACCATGGTGAGGCTAGGAGTGAAAACTCCAAAGTTCGTACTCTCCTGGATGCTATCACCGATCCGAAGCTCCAGGTCGCAAAAGGATTAATTGCTGGGGATGATCGTCGCTCGAACGACTATCAGCTTGCCGTTGATTTCTTGGGCGGGCAACTCGCTGCCAATGAATCGTCGGCTTCGCGTAACCCCTTGCCTCGTAATATTTCGTCCATGTCACAAAATGATAATTCAGGCCGTGGAGGTGGCCGAGGATACAATGCCTCAGGAAGAGGCGGAAGAGGGAGCAGGAATCAGGGGAGAGGCCGTGGCGGCGGGCGCGGTCGCGGAGGTCGTGGTCGTGGCGGCGGCGGTCGCTTCTCTGAATCAGGACACCTGCTGAACAACGGGTCGTACCCTCCAACTATCTGGGCTACTTTTACCAGGGAGGAACGAGACTATGTGAATGAACAGCGTGCCCGTAATCGTGAAAGAAATGTTTCTTCTACCCAATCTTCCGGTGGAACTACTTTTACCTCGAATCAGAATGAAGCATCGACCACCCCAGCGACGAACAATAATAATAACAACAACAACATGGGGGACAATATGACCAGGCGAAATAATAATGGAAATCGAAACAATGGTGGGAGCAACTGACTAGGAAGAAGAGCTGCATCCTTGCACCGGATTGCATCGTCGTCGTCTGGAGCTGTGGTTCAGGTGTGGAGATGTGAGCTCGATTCTCATGCGGATACTTGCGCTTTCTCTGAGAGCGGATGTTATGTGTTATATGTCTACCAATATGATATTGAAGTGAATGGGTTTCATGCTTCGATGGGCCCAATTTCAAAAGTTCGCGAGTGTTTGGTCGCTGTTGGGTACGACTGCCCTCTCACCTATCAAACTTTTATTTTGTTGTTTGACCATGTTTTGGTCGTTCCGGGTATGGGTTGCCATCTGCTATGCCCGGATCAATTGCGAGAAAACCAGCTGATTGTTAATGATGTCCCGTTGTTGAGGATTCCGTCGGCTCAGCGAAAGTCAACGGACCATTGTATCATTGAGGGGACTGCTGACCTGCGGATCCCTCTGCAGTATGACAAACCCTTTTCGTTCTTTCCGTGCAGAAAGCCCTCGAGAGAAGAGGCCACCGATCCGGTGAACAATATTCATGTTCGAATGACGAGTGAATTAGAATGGAAACCGTCCGATCCTCATTGCAACAATGCAGAGGAACACCTGCGACAAACGGTCGGCGGTAACAATTTTCACAATCTCGACTCTGTCGTGGCGAAGCGTCTTGTGTCGGCTTTCAATGTTGCGTCAATGATACAAAATCAGGCCCTTTCGGCATTTCTAGGGAACAAAGTTTCGGCTACTTTATCGGGAGTAAAGACCACTGCAAAAACTACGTTGGTTAAAGCAGATGCCCTGGCGCGTCGTTGGAGAATCTCAATTGAAGCTGCGCAACGAACGCTTAACAAAACGACTCAACGTGCCGTCAGAGACTGGAGCAAGGTCTCAGGGGACCGTTTATTTCGGCCCTCCCATTATCAGCTCCGGTATCCAAGGTTGAAATGTGCTATGTATACCGACACGAAGTTTGGTCCCTGCACATCGCTTGAGGGGACTACTTGCCTCCAAGTTTATGCTACGACATTTCAATGGTGCCGAGCTTTCCCGTTGCGACAAGAAAAAGATGCTCATACATCGCTGGATAAATTATTTCGTGCATTCGGATTTCCTGAAGCGATTATTCCGGATTCGGCTACTACCTTAACGCAAGGAGAATTCTTGAGGCGCTGTCAAAAGGCGCAGGTTCCTATTTATCCGGTGGAGCCTTACATGCATAACCAAGCAAGAGCGGAGGACACGATTCGGGAAGTTACCCGATTGTATGAGAGGACGATGACCTCACGTAACGTACCAGCTGTTTTGTGGGACAGATGCTTTATGACTTGTTGCGAACAACGATCTCACACTGTTTTAAATCACCCCGAGCAAGAAGGTGAATGCGCCACTACAATTATTACAGGTAATACTGCAGATATTTCACATCTCGTGGACTTTGCGTTCTACGATTGGTGTTGGTCTCGGTCGCCGGCAGAATCAACCCAACCGAAAAAGCAGCTCACTCGCTGGCTTGGCCCAAGCTTTGAAGTTGGAGACGAGCTCTGCTTCGCCGTGCTGACCTCGAAGGGGACAATTTTGCATCGTACTTCAGTCATTCCGCTGTTGCCCGAGGAGCATCGCTCCGAGGACATTAAGCAAACGAAAAAGGAGTTCACTGAAAAGTTAAAGGTGTCGCTTGGTAACCGAATAAAAGGAATTTCTGTCGAGCCGGAAGAAGATGATGATCGGTTTATCCGTGTCGAGGCAACCGTTCCGGAATATGAGAGATACGACGACGATGAAGAAGAAAGGGAGCGGAAATTCCACCAATGGGAACCGCCTCCAGTTGATGAGGAAGAGGACCAGCTTGCATTTGACAAATATGTGTCATCAAAAGTTCGTATGGCCTCGGGTGACGGTAATTCGTTTTTCACAGGTATCGTAAAGGGCCGGAAGCGTGGCCCTGATGGGAAATTCATTGGTTTCTACCATGACAATCCTATCCTTGACACGAGCATCTACGAAGTTGAATTTGATGATGGTCATGTTGAAGCGTACAATGCTAACCAGATCGCGGAAGCAATTTATGCCACAGTTGATGATGAAGGCTACACCGTCATGCATTTGAAAGAGTTCGTCGACCACAAGCGTGATGGGAGTGCCTTGTCGAAAGATGATGCTTGGATTGAGCGTCATGGCCAGAGAATACCCAAGAGAACAACGAAAGGATGGAAAGTTTGTGCCGAAATGGTCGATGGATCAACTGAATGGCTCTCGCTGAAGGATGCGAAAGAGGGCTATCCAGTGCAACTGGCGGAGTATGCTGTCGCAAATAAACTTGTTGAAGAACCGGTGTTTGTTTGGTGGGTTCCCTATACTCTCCGAAAACGTGATCGGATTTTGAAAGCAGTCAAACGTCGCGCGATTCGTCGCAAAAATGAGAAATTTGGAATCGAAGTCCCGGGGCCCATGGACGTGGCCCGGGCACGAGCTATTGATGCTGAAACCGGTACTGACCTGTGGGAGAAGGCAATGGCCAAGGAAGTTAAAACTGTGCTGCCTGCCTTAAAAGTCCTTGAAGACAGTGAACAACCACCAGTAGGGTCGCAGCAGATCGACCTGATGATTATTTTTGATGTTAAAATGGATCTGACAAGAAAGGCCCGGATCTGCGCAAGAGGCGATCAGACCGAGGCGCCGTCATCGATTACATATGCGTCGGTTGTGACGCGGGAAAGTATACGAATTGCATTCCTTATTGCCGCTTTGAATGGTCTTAACATTTTGTCTGCCGATATCGCAGGAGCTTACTTGCATGCGCCTTGCGCAGAAAAGGTTCACACAATCCTAGGTCCGGAGTTTGGCTCTCTCCAGGGTCGGAGAGCTGTGATCATTAAGGCACTCTATGGATTATCGTCCGCAGGATTTTCATGGAGGTCTCATTGTGCAAAGGTTTTGAGGGAGGAATTGCAATTTATTCCATGCCGTGCTGATATGGATGTTTGGCGTCGTGAGGCATTGCACCCGAACGGCGAAAAATATTATGAGTATTTACTTGTGTATACTGACGACTTGCTGTGTGTCTCTCACGATCCAAAGTCAATCCTGAACGATCTTAATGATCGGTTCCTATTGAAACCAGAGTCAGTGGGAGAGCCAACATCCTATCTAGGAGCCTCAATCTCCAAATATTGGATTGACGGTGATGCTAATTTTAAATGGGCCATTGGTTCAGAGGAGTACGTGAAAGAAGCAATCCGCGTGATCCAATTACGGATCGATGGGACCCTGAAGAATAAGGTCAGCTCTGTACTACCGAATGGCTACAGACCAGAGCTGGATTCGTCGCCACTACTGAATGACGACGGTGTATCATTTTACATGCAATGTATTGGAATTTTGCGTTGGATTGTTGAGTTGGGGAGAATTGACATCTGCGGAGAGGTTTCGATGCTGTCAGCGTATAATGCGTGCCCGAGGAAAGGGCATCTGGATGCGGTGCTACACATTTTTGCATATTTGAAGTCTCATGATCGATCAAAACTTGTTATGGATGACGCCTACATGGAGTGGGAAGAGTTACCCAAATGCGATTGGTCGGAATTCTATCCGTGGGCTAAAGATGAATGGCCGCCGGACACACCAAAACCATTAGGAAAACCAGTGGTAATTACTATGTTCGTTGATGCTTCGCATGCTGCTAACCTTGTTACTCGACAGTCGCGCACAGGTGTGTTGATTTTCTTGAACAGAGCGCCAATTGTTTGGTACTCAAAGAAACAGAACAGTGTTGAAACAAGTTCGTTTGGCTCCGAGTTCATGGCTTTAAAAACCGGAGTTGAGTTGTTGGAAGCGTTGCGCTACAAGCTGAGAATGATGGGCATCCCTATTGAGGGCTATGCCAATGTTAGAGTTGACAACATGTCCGTCGTGAAGAATACAAGCGTCCCCGAATCGATGCTGAAGAAGAAGTCGAATTCCATTGCGTATCACTACGTTCGTTCAAAGGCTGCGGCCGATATCATTCGTATTGGGTATGAGTCTACACAATCGAACCTGGCTGATATGCTGACCAAGATTCAAACTGGACCGGAGAGAAAGAGATTATGTTCGAAGGTTATGTTTTAGGTTGATGTCGAAGATGCGTTTGGCTCCGCAGGGTGGCAGTGACCTTTCGCGAGGGATCTGTTGGAGTTAGACGTCCATCCAAAGAGGTGGTAACCCTTAGGCAAGAGATGACAATGCCATCGGATCATATAGTATCCGAGTAGCATTGAGGGGACCGTTAATTCCCCGTGATAGTCGCCAAGATTAGGGACTCAGGCGGGACTGGAAATGCCCGCGATATAAAGTAAGGTCACAATTTTGTTTCGTCCAATTGTTGAATCACCATCCATCGTATGTGTGTTTGTGCTTGAATCGTCCGCCACTCCTTGCTAGATTTAATGTCGGCACGCCGATGTGCGTGGAGCGGCAGCGTTTAACAAATAAGACCTCTTAACCCCCATGAAGAACGCGTTGCGCGCAGACGCGGATGCTAGGCCGGTCTCGGACATCGTCGGACAAGGCCCATTACCTATTGACGTCACCGATGACGTGACGTTACGTGACGCAAGCATCGCCCATGACTCCAGCTAGTCGTATGCCGACGAGATCCTAGTGTCAATGCCACCTAAGATCTGGCACCTTGATGACATTGAGGTAACTATACTTTATTCCAGAGTAGCTGACAACGTCCAAGGAACCCTAGTGGAACGTCGTAGCTAGTCTACTACAAGATGCATCAACCTCCTGTTCGGATTGTTGTCGATGCATGTCAATATCTCGACTCTACTAGAACTACGAGAGGCTACGAGACAACTTTGTATGATGAAAAAGGTTATTCCTAAAGCTAGTCATAATTTTCACAACTATTTCGATCCTACAAGCGACGTAGTGCACTAGGGCGGCTAGCTGTTTGTCAGTGGCATTGCGTGGGATAGTGGGTGTGTCACTGGGATTGGTGGGAGGGGTAAACCCATTGTTGGCGCCGGCGAGTGCTGTGTAGACGGTGTCGGAGAGGATGAGGCCAAGATAGCCATGTTGGCCGCCACCTGCGGTGGTCGGCACGGATGCGGCATTCATCTTGAGGGATTCGCGGAGCCCTTGCAAGGTGGCGTAAGTCGGTTGGCCGACGATTTTCTTGACGGTACATGGAAAGGATTTGTCCATGTCGTCGATGGATAGGATGGTAGTCGTCATCGTAGGAGCTGCGACAAGGAGTGCTGTTGGTGGAGTAACAGCAACATCGGCAGGTCTGCAGTAGGCACGATAATGCCTGAAACGGCATGACAGGACTAACAGGACTAATGTAGACTAACAGGACTGGCTAAAACGCATAGCATATAACCTAACATACGTACGTACAAATATATACTGCCAACGGACGGACACAGAGGCCATGTGACGTCGTCGAGCATGCCGGATGGCGCGCTTGCGCACAGAAAGTGCGACACACATATATGGTCGGAGCAAGGTGACAACTATGTCTATCTTGATGCTAGTCTTGACGCTAGGCGTCAGAACCTAGAGTCATGCTATAGGTGTTAGAAGGTCGTAGGATGCTAGGCGTCACTAACTAGAGCAGTCACGAAGAAACACAACACTGCTAGTTAGGGACGGGCATGTCTTACCTTCTTGACAACTATCTTGTCTACTAAGATATATAGTCGTGATCACGATCAGATGGGAAGATGGAGTCGATGCAATGATAGATCTAACTTTAAAATAGTCTCACAATTTCCAAAAACAATCTACTGCAGTTTCTAGCCTAGTGCACTTTGATCAAAGACTTGTCAGTCTAGAGGATAAGTATCATGCGTCTCGCTATCAACTCGTTCGTTGCCGCTCGTGGCGTCATCCCGTTGTACCCGCCTTGCAAGTGGAAAACTGGCTCAACGGGCTCGTCTGACGGCGCCGGCGACGCCGACGAGGATGGCTTTCGTTTGGTGAAACTTGAGCTTCGTTCCGTTCCTGGGGATGCGACCTCCCCAAAATATTAGTCGGGAACCCCGAACAGTGGTGTCGCTGGAATGACAATCTCGTTAAGGTTTGGACTTGTTTGAGCCTCACCAATGGCCCCGATCGTCGTGCTATGACTCTCACGTTTCTCGCGGGTTCGGCGAAGGACACGTTTGAGGAGTATTTCGCTCGTCCCAGCGTCACTGCGACTGTCGATCATGTGTCTTGTGCGTTGCGTTACGTCGCGGCTCGGTTCTTCCCTGATTATGCCGCCCAGAATCAGACGTCGTACCTCCGCTACGAGGGTCATAAGCCTGCAAAGATGTCTGCTCGCGGATTGGCTACTCGCTTGCATCAGGTCAATAAGTGGTTCGATTACTTCCCCAACGATGGTGGCAATCGTACTGACGTGGTTGATTGCCTGAACGAGACCGAACTGCCCCTGATCTACGAGCGCATGTTGCCTGCCGCGTGGCTGAGTGTTAAGGAGTTGATGTTCCACGATTATCGCCAGAACCGCTTCAACTTCGAGAAGCAGATTGATTATGCGGAGCAACTTGAAGTGTACGAGATGCGTCACGGTGTCACCGGACTGCTTGCCTTTGGCTCGAGCAAAGCCAACAAAGGGCGTAAACCCGGGGAAGCTGGCGTCGCCAGTGGAACCAATGCAGGACCCGAATTGGGAACCCTGAACCGCGGTCGGAAGACGAACCGTGACTCCCCTTCTAAGAAGGGCAATAATGGTAACAACTCAAAGAACTGCCGCTTGCAAGGAGAAGGCTGTGGACACAGCGACTCTGAGTGCAAGGTCTGGCTCAATCATGCGTCTAAGGTCGCTGCGGTCCGTAAGGCCCAGCACCCCAGTACGCTCAAGAAGGCGCCCCACAAAGGGCGCACAACCCACAACAAGACTTGGCGTCGCGGAGAATCCAATGGCGCGAACCACGGAGAACGCACTTACACTTCCAAGGAGGTCCTGGCCATGGTTAAGGCCGCGCGTGCCAGCATGGAAAAGATGGCCAAGGAAGACTCCAGCGAGGAGATGGAACCTAACAACATTGAAGAAGACGAGGCATTGGCCATGGCTTGGTTGGCTTGGGCCATGGCATTTTCATCATTGGGAGCCGGTGTGCCCTATCCCGGGGGTGACGATAAAGAAATAAAGACGATGATAATTGTGAGACCTATGTTACTTCTATTAGATTGACTTCCAACAACAAGATTGACGAGAGGAAAGATTTTCGTCTTTCAAATATTTGCGACCGATCGTTCATTTTGTGAACGTCTTTCCCCGCGCGTAAATAACGCGCATATATTCTATTCATTCGGATATGTCGATTCCTCGTATCGTCGCCTTCTAACTAGGCGTCCCTAGTCTTGGCTAGCTACGACTCCTCGTCGCCCATGGTCTGAATTATTTCCTTGCTCTAAATACATCTCCTCTATTAGGCGATGAATATTTACTACTTAGATTGTAGGCATGCCGTTGGCAAGGGACTCTATGGGTTAGTCGAATGTTACTATGCAATATACTACAGAGCGCTTCCATGTGCAACGCCACGACTCCTTTGATCGTTGCGTCGGTGCGCCGTCAGAGACGACGTCACCGCTTGTTCGCGTCCGTGTCCGTTAGCCGTCTGTAAGTCGTCCGTCAGGCGGACGACTCCGTTCGTCTACGACTACTAAGACTACCAGCGTGTAGGACTAATATGACTAAACTATTTATGCGTCTCTGTGGGGTATGGCACCCGCTTCCCTATGGAACAGTTCGGTTACTTTGTCCAGTACGGTGTAATCCGTCTGATGTTAACTCGTTGCTGTACATGGCCATTTTGAATGGTCACGGTTCCATTGTCATGTACATTCACTACGTTGTAGGGTCCCGTACGCGGACTCCGTACTTTCGGTTATTTTCCGGGTGTAGTGAGCAGCACGCGATCGCCGACGTTGTACTGATGATGGATTCTCTTGGAATTCTCTCGTTTGTTAGAAGCATCAATGATCTTCTGCTTGCGTAGCCTTATACGCGCCCAGTCTGCCACAAACTGTACTGGGAGAAACATATCCCTGCCCAACACTAACTGCGCTGGGGATGCCTGTAGGGTCGTGTGGTGTGTACTCCTAATCGCGAAGGCGGCAGCAGTGAGGAACTCATCCCATGGATTTGATTCGTCGAGCTCACGTTCCTCTAGTTCGAAATTACGTAAGGCGTTTCCTAATACTTGGTGTACACGCTCTATTACGCCGTTACTAAATAAATAAATAACTCATAGATTAACTACAACGTAGTTGTCCTCTTGGGACTTTACCATCGCCAGGATGGAGGCCACCAGTGGCAGCACAACTCTTCGAACGACCCCAGGGGAACTGGGTGAATATAAAACATGTATCTGATATGCATATTCTCATCGTATGAGAACGTCTTTTTTGTTTTTCCATTTGTTGTAGATCGCGAAACGATCTTGTGTGTTGGACGATAGGGTCGCCGTTACTTTGTGGATTGTATTCTGTCGAGGGCTTCCTCTCCAGGCCATAATTCTTACATAAGTCGTTGAAGTAGCGTTTGAATGTTGAACCATTATCTACGCCCACTTGTTGAGGTCTCGGGTAACTCGCCAACCAATAAGCGTCGAATACCTTTTGGCACTCGTAGCTATCAGGTTTAGGCAGTGGTGCTATTTCGAACCAACCCGTGACTGGGTCGATCATGGTCATCGCTAAGAGCTCGCGTACTCCTTTCGGAGTTCGCACGGTATACGGTCCTACCATGTCTACGTTCAAGTGCTTCCATGGTATTGTCTCCACTTCTTTCGGCGGCAGGTGGCCATATTCTTTCCGTTGCTTCTTCGTCAACTGACATATCTTGCACGTGCGACAATGTTGCTCGACTTTCTCTCGCAATCCTCGCCAATCAAATATGTGGCGTATTGTCGCTTCCATCCGTGTCATGCCTGGGTGTTGTAGCAAGTCGTGGTAGCTTTCGACTATTCTATCTTGTAGTGCAGCCGGTACCACTACTTTACCGTATTTAGCTATAACATCTACACCTTCTAGTTTGATCTTGGTGTATTTAGAGGGAGTTCGTCTGGCTTTCCGCATTAGATCGAGGTCTTTGTTTTGGTAGTATGCTACTACCTTTGGACTCAGTGCAAATCCTTCTTCTGCCGCGATATCTTCCGCGGTCACGAGGTCGGCATAGGAGATCTCGTAATCGTCGTCATCTCTTGGGTGATGCAACATACAATACAACATTTGTTTCCCAATGGGAACCTCCTCTGTCGACTCGTCATCTGGGTCACTATTCGGGTGTCAACGAGAATATTCCTAAATTCCTTAAGCGTTTCGACTATACTTAGCAGTTCCTGTTCGCCTGTCGTATAATTCTTCTGGGCGGAGTTCAACTTCCGACTATAGAACGCCAATGGCTTGCCATCCTGCATAATTACGGCGCCCAATTGATAATCGCTAGCATCCGTATATATGTGGAATTCTATGTCGAAGTAGGGGAAGTTCAACAGCGTCTCTCGCGCTACTGCTCGCTTAATCGATTCGAATGATTCATTGCATTCGGGAGACCATTTCCACGGGACTGACTTGGAACACAACGCCGTTAACGGCACTAGTATGTGCGATCGCTTCCGCCACATAAATCACGGTAGTAATTTACCATGCCTAAGAAACGTCTCAGTTGTCGCTTTGTTTGCGGCGGCTGCATCTTTAGTATCGCTTCCCCTTTCTTAGGTTGGGGATGGATACCGTTACGGGAAATCTCGTAGCCTAGGTACTCAACGCGGTCGGCAGCAAATTTGCATTTGCGTACGTTAGCGCGGAAACCGGCTTGTTCGAGTCGTGCGAGAACCTCTTTAAGCTTTGCGACATGGTCGCTGAATGTGCCTTTGCTCGTCATCAGAATATCATCCATGTGTACTTGTACGTACTCCAGGTCACCAAGGAGACGCATCATGATACTTTGGAAAATATCAGGGGCATTGGATATACCCATCGGCAGCACCTGGTACTGATATAAGCCCCACGGCATTACAGTACCAAGGAGGCCTTGGCTGTACTTATCCATTGGAATGTGATAATAGCCCATGCTGAGGTCAATAGCCGTTGCCCGTTTAAAGCCCTGGAGTTTTTGCAATAACTCGTTGATCTTTGGCAGTGGGTGCGGCTTGTGCACCAGATATTCGTTGAGTTTCCGAAAATCTGAAAGTACGCGCACATCGCCCGTTTTCTTCGGTTGAATGAACGTGCCGGCCGTCCATGTGGATTGGTTGACACGCTTCCAGATTCCAAGTTTTTCGAATCGTTCGATCTCTTTCCGCGTCGTTTGCTCGTACGCATGAGGAATGCCGAATGGCTTAGCATGATACGGCTTTGCTCCTTCTTTTAACTCTAGACGAATAGGATCTATTTTTAGTTTACCTAGTCCGCCACCGAATAGTGTAGGGTGCTGCTTCAGTTCAGCTAGTAGCTCGTCTCGTTGCTCTTTAGTTAAGTAGTCGAGTGAGTCAACAAACTCTTCCATCTCTACCTTGGAGTAGTCGGCGTCAAGGATCTTAGCTTGTCGTTCTTCCGCCGCTTGAATAACGGGGGCGTCTTGAGACATCTCGTATAGAAGCTGTAGAGCCTCTGGATCCGTCACAACACCACGTTCCTTCATCTCGACTTCGCTATCGCCCCATCGAATCGTTCGTTTCTGGAAATCAAGTACAAACTTCAATTCGGCTAATAGGTCAAGTCCTAGAATCAGGTCGTACGGTGAGTTTTCGCGATCTGTATGCTCGTCGACGTGACATGGCCAATGTATTTCTTTACTAGACGAGAGTTCAGGGATCCTGAAGCGAATCTTTGCGACTTTGTCCGTCTTGAATTTGCCGCCCATAGTCGTCCAAGTAGTAACTCGCTTTCCAGTGGGAACGAGCTGCTAAGCGTGCCTTTTGGTTTTGGCTTTACCTTTGTCTTTCTTAGACTGTTTCTTGGCGAGGGCTTTGACGACAGTCTCCATTTGGAGCGCCGAGAACATGTTCTCACCGTTGCCTATCGGACGCTTGTTCGGACGATCTTTGTTATTGCCAGGGAGATTCCAACACTTGTCGTCAGGGGCCGGATGGAACCTGCCGCAGTGCTTACAGGGTTCCTTTCGGTCCCCCTTCTCGCTCTTTTTGCGGTCTTTGCCTCGCTTACGTCGGCTAGGGACATCTCCAGGGGGGATAGAGAACCATCCCACAAAAGCAAAAGAAAGCGGGGGAAGCAAAAACTGAAAAAGGGGGCAGCCCACCCAACCCACCGACAAAAAATTTGGGGGAGTGACGAGGAAACCCAAGCAACGCGTGAAACCACTGCGCAGGGAAAAAAATCACTTCGGAGCGACATGCACGAAGCCCCGCGGAGGTGCACGATCAGCACTGCCATGCCACAAGAGCACAAAAAGGCGGTAAAAAGACACGCAACAAGCGTAATGTCACTGATCTTGGGGGAGCATGCCATATACCTTAAGTACTGGAAAAGGACTAAGGTTACAACCCCTTTTGCTCATAGGGCACGTCCTTGCTTTCGCCTTCGGACTTGCCGGCTTCTTTTTTCCTTTCTTTGTTCTTTTTCTCTTGCCGCATCGCATCGTCGAAGACGTGCTTGGCTTCGAGCTTCTCGAGATACTTATAGTAGTCATCGAGGCTCATAGCGAAAGGGTCGATGTTAGAGGTGAGTAGGTCTCTCTGCCACTCAATCCTCTTCGCCCAATCGAGTATCTCCACGAGTTCGTCGTCGTTGAATGGCTCGCATGTGGTCTTGTCCTCAGGGATTGGAAAGTGGGCCAACATTCTGTTTTGTCGCAGGAGCTCAGCGCGGAAGTCGGCTAGGGACATCTCCATCATGAAGACATGGTAGCGGAGGTACTGCTTTTGTCGCCGGTAGGCGTGCTCCGACCCGAAGTAATCTCTCGACATCGTTTGGATGGTTTCGTTGAAGGTGTCTTCGGGTTTCTCGTTCGGGTCCTTGAATCGCAGGTCCGCAACCTTGTTGGTGAACTTCTCCCTTGCCGTTCCACCCAACAACATCTGGGCGTACTTGATTTTCTTCTCGCCGGTGTCCAGGGGGACATCACGAACGAGTTCCTCAAACTGAATCCGCCACTTGGCCCATCGCTCCGCGTCGCCGCTTTCGAAGATGAAGCAGCGGCTCTCGAACTCTTCCGAGTCCTTGTCCTTGGGGTCGAGTTTGATCTTGATTTTCTTGACCTTCTCGTCTCTCCAACGATCTCGTCGTCCTCTTTCGGTTTGAGGGTTAACATGCGCCGCTTGCATCAACAAGAATGCAACCTTCTTGGCGTACTCGTGGTTGCTGTAGGCCGTCTTCATAACCTAGACGGGAGTTTTAAAACTGTGCCCTATCCCGGGGGTGACGATAAAGAAATAAAGATGATGATAATTGTGAGACCTATGTTACTTCTATTAGATTGACTTCCAACAACAAGATTGACGAGAGGAAAGATTTTTGTCTTTCAAATATTTGCAACCGGTCGTTCATTTTGTGAACGACTTTCCCTGCACGTAAATAACGCGCATATATTTATTTATTCGAATATGTCGATTCGCCGTTAGCCTCGCCTGTAACTAGGCGTCCCAAGTCTTGGCTAGCTGCAACTCCTTGATACCCATGGTCTGAATTATTTCCTTGTCCTAAATACATCCCCTCTCTTAGGCGATGAATATTTACTACTTAGATTGTAGGCATGCCGTTGGCAAGGGACTCTATGAATTAGTCGAATGTTATTATGCAATATACTACAGAGCGCGTTCATGTGCAACGCTGCGACTCCTTGGATCGCTGCGTCGGTGCGCCGTTAGAGACGACGTCACCGTTCGTTCGTGTCCGTGTCCGTTAGCCGTCTGTAAGTCGTCCCTCCGACGGACGACTCCGTTCATCTACGACTACTAAGACTACCAGCATGTAGGACTAATATGACTAAACTATTTATGCGTCTCTGTGGGGTATGGCAGGGATCTTCGAAGAACTAAGCCCCGAAGATGAGGCTCAGCTTGAGGCCTTCATCAACGAGAATACCAACGAATGATCACACTACATATGTAATAGTGACTTAATTAATAGGAAACGAATAGCCACACAATGCCCCGCTGAATGTCACATTCTCTCTAGCCTACATAGGCCGAAGAAGTGACAGAAAACGCAGCGTTCGCCAGAGGTGCTAATCCTGGTCCTGTCTACGGTACCAGGAGGCGCGCCAATGGTGTTACGTGGGCTTGTTGACAGTGGTTGCACAGGAACCATCATCCTAAATGACTTCACAGCTCGGCGCAAAACCTGGAAGGATCGCACCGGACAGTGGACGACAAAGGGTGGTACATTCTGCACCACAAAGAAGGCAAAGATACCACTGATATTCGCAGACTTCACAAGACAGAAGCAAATAGAATGGGAGTGCCACGTGGACACCCAGTCTAAGTCCAAACGAGAGAACTACGATATTATACTCGGTAAGGACATACAACAATACATGGGCTTAGATATACTAAATAGTAGCCTCACCCTCAAATGGGATGGAGTAGAAGTACCCATGCGAGAGTTCGGAGCGCTACGCGACCGTAGCAGAGCTATGGAAGTATACAATCTCTCACAAGAGGCGGAGTCTACCGCCGAATTAGCCAAGCGCACCACCGAGATTTTGGACGCGCACTATGAAAAAGCTAACCTAGAACAACTGTGCAAGGAGCAGTCGCACTTGTCAGAGACGGAACAAGGCGACTTGCTACGACTACTTCGCAAATATGAAACACTATTTGACGGTACACTCGGCGAGTGGAAGGGAACCGACATTGAGTTAGAACTAAAGGATGATGCAAAACCATATCATGCACGTCCTTTTCCCATACCGCAAGTACACGAAGGCGCTATGCGACGCGAAGTCGAACGACTCTGCGCGTTAGGCGTCTTGGAAGAAGATAATGATAGTGAATGGGGGGCACCCTCGTTCATTATCCCCAAAAAGAATGGAACCGTATGATTCATAAGCGACTTCAGAAAGTTAAACACGATGCTAAAGCGTAAGCCGTATCCTATCCCTAAGATTCAGGACATGCTATTGAAGCTGCAAGGTTTCCAATATGCGAGTTCCTTAGATCTGAACATGGGGTACTATACTATACGTTTAAGCCCTGCAGCGTCAAAGCTATGTATGTAATGCTAAGAATGTGAGACTATCTGTTATTGTCGTCTACATCGTGCATGTGTCATTGGTCCTGAGCCATCGGAGGAAGGGCGACGTCATCCGAGAGCATCCCGCACAGACAGACAGACGACACTCCCTCGTGATCGAGGATGGCGCGAACGAGTGACGTAGAGTGAAGGAGCAATGGACTCAATGGACTCCAAGGGTCCAGGACTCCCTCGTGCTCCTAGCGGGAGAGTCAGGAGAGAAGACAAAAACAAAACAGACAGGAAAAAAAAACAGACAGGAAAAAAAAACAGACGACCGATCAAGAGCGAGGATTACTACCAACCACTCAATTTCTTCCGAAGGTACACGAAGGTCTCTTGGGGCAGGGGCTTGGTGAAAATATCCGCAATCTGTTCTTTGGTGTCAATCTTTTTGACACACAGCGTGCCGTCTGCCACATGGTCTCGAAAATGGTGGTACCGAATGGCGATGTGCTTGGTTCTGGGGCGGTATTGTTGCTCCTGGTTTGCGATCTCAAGGGCACCGATGTTGTCTTCCCAAACGATGGATGCAAGCTGCCCGTCACGAACAGAGGCAATGTTTTTGTTGCGGACCGTCATGTCGGGAGAGCCTTTGCCAGGATGGGGTTGAAAAGCCACGAGCTCATCAAGAATCCGGCGTAGTGGCAGCAGGGACCGAATGCAATCGGAGAGGGAAACATATTCGGCCTCGCAAGTGCTCAAGGCAACAATTGTCTGGAGGGCACTTTTCCACAAAATAGGGCAACCGGCATACGCGACAATAAACCCGCTGCGTGAAAGGGAGGCCTCGCGCAAATGACTTGTCTTGGCAGAAAACAAACCGCAGAAGTCAGCATCAGCATGGGCTGTCAGTTGATGCAGCATGTTGGGGATGAAGAAGAGGCCTTTCGTCCGTGTCCCAAGCAGGTACCGGCAGAGGCATTTGACGTAGAGCTGGCAATCCTTATTTGGGGCGTTGGTGAAGCGAGCAGCGGAATGAACGGCGTATGAGATGTCGGGCCGAGTGTTCGCCGCAAGGAAATTCAACTTTCCAATGATCGACCGATAAGACCAGGGGGCATCGAACGGTGCGGCGTCAGGGTTGGTCCGAAGGGGTTCTTTTGCCGCCGGGACGAATTTGGCATTGCTCGCACTCGTCGAGCGGGGGCCGGACTCATCATCTGTGGGAGACAGGCCGATGTCGGCAAGGATCTGGTCGATGAGACCGGGCTGAGTCATTTCGAAGGCATATTCGCCGAACTCAGGGGCAGGACGGATGCGGACGCCAAGGAAATCTTGCACGGAGCCTTCGTCGCGAAGCATGAAGCGCCTGGAAAGAGTAGCCTTGAGGTTGTCAAGAACGTCCTGTGTTGCGCCGAACATGCAACAATCATCCGTGTACAACGTCAGGAGGCAATCGTGACGGATGAAAAGGCAGGGATCCACTTTTGATTGTTGAAAGCCGAATTCCTCAGAGAGTAGGATGTCCCGAAGAAAAATAAACCAGTTGCGGGCTCCTTGCCTCGTACCGTAGAGGTTCTTGATCAAGTGAAGACAGTGTTCTTGGTCTCGGAATTTCGGGTCAGGGTGCTGCAGGAGTCGGCCGGACGGAGAGTCATAATACCAACCTTGAGGAACCGCAAGGAAAACATCGGTATCAATGTCCGCTTGCGTAAAAGCTTGAGCGAAGTCAACCTGACAATTAACCAGGCCGAGCATGGCAGCGTAAACGAGGACCAGCCTGACCGTGCTCCATTGCACTACAGGAGCGTAGGTCTCCGTGAAATCACGGTTTTGCTCCTGCATGCTTCCATCGGCGCAAATTCGGCTCTTATATTTCAGAAGACTCCCGTCGGGGCGGCGCTTGCGTCGGTACGACCAGACGGCATTCAAAGGCCGTGCTGAGGAAGGAAGGTCCGAGCGGGGAATTACATTCCAGACGCGTTCCCGCTCCAGGGTCTCGATTTCATCAACCTGCGAACGAAGAAATTCTTGACAATCAGCCGCCTTGAACATTTCACCCTGTGTCAGAACGTCAGGATTGGCGCTCACAATGCATGCGTGCAGACTGTCTAGATTTAGGCTACCGTCAACCGGTGAGCAGTCGAGAGCAGCATGAGCAATACCAGCCCAATCGTCAGGGGATAAGGAAGCGGAGTCTAGGGATGCGGGTTCGACAACGGAACCACTCGCTGAGTTGGCAATGAAAGCCACACCTGGCGGCAGAGAATACCCCAAAGATCGGATTAGCGCAAGGATCCGATTGGGCCCGATGAGTGGGGGCGCAGCGGCTCCGACAGAAACTCCCTCGGGTGCCAAACTTGCAGGTGTATCGCAGGTGTCAGTGCGCATACGTTTTGGAGGTGGAGCCATCGACGACAATAAACCCCGTTTTGCCGAAGCCAACGCAGCAGCAGCGTGGCGATGATGCTCGAACAACAGCTCCCTCGTAGCGCTGGCAGCGTGATCAATGTACCGCCGATTGATATTCTCGTCAGGGAGGACGGAGAACTGGTCCTTGTGCTTCCATCGATTTTCAGGGGAAGCAAGGAGATGGCCGATGGCTTCAATGATGGCTGTGGGATCTTCATTATTCGACAATAAACCAGCCGAGTGGAAATCATCATCGAATACCACGTGGTAGGCTGGACTGACCAACTCAGTCCTTGGGTTGTACACCAAGGGTACATTCGAAGCGTGCTCTGGGGAATGGCCAATGTAAATTCCCTGATAGCACCGCTCCTTCCATTTTGGATGTGGCTGACCATCCGCCAGAGAGGGGTCTAAGACAAAGACGGGGCACCCGAAAGGGTGGAAGCTGGCAACATCGTACGGACTGTCAGTCATCGTGAATTTCTTGAAAGGGGTGTCATAACCGGCACCGCTTGATTTATAGCGTGGGGTGTGGTTGTGTAACAGGACAGCGTGCTGGAAGGCGAAGCTCCAGAAGGATTCGTCCACCACTCGGGGAAATCGCGACATTGCCTCCAATAACAGGATCCGAGCAGTGCGGGTGAATACTCCAATATAACGCTCAGCAACACCATTCTGAAAATGTGCGCCAATCCCACTGAATGACATGGATTGGCCGGCAGAGGCCACAGCGTCTCGGAATTTCTTGCTGGTAAAAACTCCATTATCAGCACGGTAGTGCCGGACGTGGACGTCATGTTGCCGACAATCAGCTTCAAAAGACAATTTACTCGTGACAGTCGGATCCGCCGCAGTCGATTCCTGAAGACACGACTTCGCAAACTTGGAGAAAGCATCCACGAAGATGGTGCTGCATTTGTATCGACGTTTGGAGGGACGGCCACGAGTGAAGGGAATGCGACCACCCAATGCCGATTCCATTTGATCGACCGCCACAAAATCACCGGGGGCCTCCACCGGTATGGTTGTACTCCCGATGTCATGAGAGTGGGGTCGACGATACATGCCACCAAAATGGCAACCGGGACAAACAGGGATTTTACATCTCGAAACCCGCTTTGGAATCTGGAATAAACCAGCACGGGCCCACTCCTGGATGCGACTCATGCCGATGTGACCATATCGCCGATGATAGTCCAAAAGCAGGCGCTGATCATCAGAAAGGGTCGGGCCAAAAAGGGAGGCCATCGTGGGGTCCATCTCAACGTCATCAGTAGTGGCCGGCGAGGATAAACCACCTAGGAATGCCTTGAATCTCGAAACGCCAGGGATCGTCTTGCAAATAGGCAAATTGGATGCCATATCGTAGGCAAATGGCAGGCAGTGGCCGTTGTAGAACACCAAAGCTTCGTTGCCAGATCCAATCCAGGCCCCATTGGCATTGCATCCGTGAGGATCATTGGATAATTGCTGGGGTGGAAGCAGGCGCACGGGACAATCCGGAACAAACAATGCGCGTAAACGCACGTCGCAAATATTGCCATCAACATCACGGAAACTCCATTTGATGGTCCCGATGCCTTTGACAGCAAGGCCGCTGCCGATGCCCTTTAATTCCGCCATCGGACAAGGCGTGATATCGGCGACAAAATCCGATTTGTCGATCCCAATAGCGATCGTAGCGCCCGAATCGAGGACAACAGGGACATCGTCAGAGGTCAGGCTTAGAAGAGCCATGTGATCCTGATCGATCAGAGTGCTTAGGAGGGCACGAGTAGATCGAGCAACCGATAATGGAACGTCCCGACCGGGGGCAAAAGATTCAGGGAGGATAGGGATGTCGGTCGGACGGTGATAACATGCCGAAGAGACGGGGCGAGGACGGCGAATTCCAGATCGATAGCGACGACGACGCCGTGTTGGGGCAGGACGGCCAGGCAGGACCGACCAAAGCAATTTGTGCCAGCGCACAAAGTAGTCAGTGAAGTGAGTTCTCATGGTTGGTTCGTTAGTTTAGACCGGGCCAAGAACCAATTATGATGGAAATAATGCCCACACTCGTGTGAAAGAATCCTGGGAACTCTATTTCTTGCTAGCAGCCTCGCGACTGCTTCGAAGTTGAGCCGCAAAATGATTTGCCAAGCTAGTAATGTCGCCAAAAGGGTTCTTGTTGGTGTCCAAGGGGACCACCGCTGGAGCCGGAGGCACGTTCGTAGCGGTGGCGACTGCCGCGGTGGTAGTAGCTGTCGCAGTAGAGGGGGTGGATTTGGGGCGCTTGCGCAAGGGACCTCGTTCAGCACAATTCTTGTGACCAGCAATGCAAGTAGTCCAGCGAGCACACGACCCGCACCAATTCCAATCCTTCTCGCTAAACTTGCGAGTTTCATTGGGATCCGAGGGAGCCTCTGTCATCCAGGTCGGTTTAGGAAGATTAGCATAGCGACCGCGGTAGGCCGAGAGCTTGGATTTCCCACGTTTCTTGGAAGGCGCAGATTTTCCACCACCGGTAGTGGCAGTGACTGCGGCTTTTAGGGCCTCCGTAAACAACGCAATAACACCGTCGTTCGACTGGATGCCAGCCAAACTGAAAGAATTTTGTGCAAACGATGTGTCGGGCAGCCTGAAAGCCGCGGCAGAACTAAAGAGGCATTCGGCTTCGTCCAACAATTTGTTCAGATTCCACTGGTCGGATTTTGGATCCGCCAGGAACGAGATGAAGACGGCCCGAAAATGATGCTGGACGATTGGACGAGGACACTCCAGGCATCCCGTCAGAAACCGTTCCAGCAAGCTTTCAGAGCTGTCTAGTTTATTCCTAACGGCTATGGTAAGCAGACGCCGAAAGGAGCGGATAAACGCCGGGAAATCACCCTGGAAGCGTGACATTGTGAGTGTGCCACAATGATCCGTGAAAGCCTTGTTAAAGACTGCCTTAGTTGGAAACAAAACATTCCAACAAAGGAGCCATAGGAGAACACCATCTTGAATCAGTGGGCTGTTGTCACCGTGGAGGCGACCAGCCAGCGTCTGAAAAAGGTCAGGAGACAAATATTGTTGAATAACCGTGGCGAGCAGTCGGGCCCCAAAAAGTGGAGTCATGCCATGAAACTGTAGCTCCAAGGCGCGCTCAACACTCCAACGATGACGGGCTGCACGTAGTGCCTCGTCCTCGGTGAGGGCCATAGGGTCAAGTAACAGATCGAGCTTCGTTTCGCCCTTGTAGATGAACGTGATAGGGCCAAAATAATGGCCCTGGTTGCGTCGTTGAACGAGCGCAGCTTGCACATCCAAACGGGCCCGAAAGCTGCCTTCCGGGGCCGAGCCCAGGGGAACAGGGACAAATGATCCTACCAGAGTAGGACTCGATTGCTGGATGAATAAAGCATTCGAGTCCGAGAGCGACATGACCGACTGAACGTGTCCAATGCCAGGAGGAGCCATCAATGAGTGGGGACTGGTGTAGGGTGGCAACACCAAGTCCGTCCCAGGGATGCGAGGCGGAGGCGAGCCGAAGTAAGGAGTTGCCGAAGCAAAACGACCAAGCAACACCGCAGGCTGGGAAACGGAATCATCAGATATGCCACCAATGCTGGCACCACCGCCCTGGGCCACAGCGAGTGCGTCACCATCCACGAGGGAAGCGGGCGGCGAGGTGTTGGCCGCAGTGTCACCGGCAGGAGAACGATCGGTCGCAGCGCCAACAACGTGGGCATCAGGGGGACGATTAGGTCCACCATTGCCAGAAGGATCTTCGGTAGGAACTGTCGCGCCATGAGTAGCAATGACAGCCGCGGCATTGGGTGGAGCGGTAGCAGCAGGGGCATCGGAAGCACGAACCGACCGACGTAGAGGGCGAGCGGCACCTCCACCGCCGGCAGAACCACCACGACCACGAGCCATCGTGACAGAGTCAACAGAAGGACCGAAAGAGTAGAGAAGCGATAAAGGGCTGCAATAACCTGTAATGCTAAGAATGTGAGACTATCTGTTATTGTCGTCTACATCGTGCATGTGTCATTGGTCCTGAGCCATCGGAGGAAGGGTGACGTCATCCGAGAGCATCCCGCACAGACAGACAGACGACAATGTACTATTGTGCTGCCCTTCGGCAAGTACAAGTATAAACGCTTACCCATGGGAGTGGCTGGTTCGCCAGATATCTTTCAAGCAAAAATGTTCTCCCTGAAGGCAGGACTCGAATTCGTACGAACCTACCTCGATGACATACTCATAGTCAGTTCAAGTACCTTTCACGATCACCTCACCAAGCTAGAGAAAGCCCTAGCGCGTATAGCCAAAGCCGGGCTCAAGATCAATGCGCAGAAATCCTTCTTTGGGCGAGGCGAGATCAAGTATCTTGGATACTGGGTAACTAGGGAAGGTGTCCAACCTCTCCCCAAAAAGGTCGACAGCATCTTGGCAATGAAAGCGCCAAAGAACAGAAAAGAACTTCGAGGTTTTATTGGTCTCGTTAACTATTATCGCGACATGTGGAGACGTCGTTCACACGTGCTTGCACCATTAACCTCTATGACATCCAAGAACGTCCCTTGGCGATGGGGTTAAGAACAACTAAAGGCCTTTGACGAGGCAAAACGTATAATTAGTAAAGAAGCTATACTAGCATTCCCAAATTTCTTAAAACGGTTCGTTATCTACACGGACGCTTCTAAGTACCAGCTAGGTGGCGTCATCACGCAGGACGGACGTCCGTTAGCGTTCTACAGCAGGAAACTGACCGACGCGCAGACGCGCTACACGACAACAGAGCGTGAACTGCTCTCAATTGTCGAGACTCTGAAAGAGTTCCGTACAATTCTTCTCGGACAGAAAATAATGATCTATACAGATCACAAGAATTTACTATTTAATGATCTCAAGACGGATCGCGTGTTACGCTGGCGTCTCTACTAATTGAAGAATATGGTGCCAACATTGACTAACTAACTCACAGATTTACTACTTACTAGGCTATCATAAGGACGCCAGTAGTCGCCCATCAAGGCTTTAAAGTCGCACAGGGGGTCTCACATCAACACCAGACGGACGAGCTTGTAACGACATGGGGAGGAAGATCAAACACCTGGTGGGAGCGAAACATGAGATGACAAAGAGTCATCAAATGTCACGGTCCCTCGCAATGGTTAGGCATCCAAGCCTGAACATTGCGGAGCCAGAGAAGTTTGTAATCAAGTGTTTCAGAATGTAGGGCCGAGGGGGATCGCAGGAACCAACGGCGGGCAGGGCGGGGAAGGTGCGACCGATCAGTGGCGAAGGCAGCCGCAATAGCAGCATCGAGGTCGGCATGACGGCGAAGAAGAACGAGCGAGTCTTCCGATCGCAAGACCTGATATCGGTGCTGCCAAGATATCCAGGCAATCTGCCAAATTCGACGAATGAGCAAGGAGTGCCACCGTTTTCCAGTACGTTTAGAACCAAGGAATTGATAGTGGGCATGCTGAAATGCAGTCCAAGAACGAAGCATGAACCCATCCATCAGAGCAGAAAGGCCAAGAGCAGCTTGAGAAGACAGCAAGGAGTGATGGGTAGACGGGACCTCGGCTGGAATAGTCCACCGGGTAGACGTGGACCAAGAACGGATCATGGAGACAATTCCAGAGGACAATGAAGGGTGAGTTCGCTGACTTGTAAGCCAAACCTCAAGATCCGCTATTGCACGGTCCACCAGTTCGCGGTTGATCGGGTGAGAACACACCAGAATGTGGTGACGGGTTTCGGTATGCGGGCATCGGGGACATTTATCGTCTGTAGCCAAGCCCCAGCGAAATAATGTGCTCCGCAATGGAAGAAAGGAAGAGAGCCAACGTGGAACCCACAGCTGACGAGGCAATGGTAATCGTTTAAAGGCGTGGCTCAACGCGTCCCAATTGCAACCGTTGGTGTCATAATGTAGTCGTGTGGACCAATATTGCTTGACCGGTGCACCATAGAACAAATCCTCCACAAAGCCCCGAGACCATGTACACAACCTCTTCGGGCCCAACCACAACGACCATTGTTGCAAGTCGGGTTCAGAAAGATAATGTGGCCGAAAGCCACCACGCTCAAGAGTGCGCCAAAACGTTTTGGCAAGGCGATCCATGTCACAATTTAATTGTTCCCACGGATCCAAGAGGTAATATGGCAGAACCCGATCTCGATGGCCACGGACGTGTCGTGGTATCCACCGCAATGGACTGCGTTCAAGTTCAAAACGGGCAGCCGTCAGCAAATCATAATGTGGAATAGAAGGCCTTGGATCATGCTTAGCAAAGAGGTTTTTCAGTACGGATTCGCAATCACATGCAAGGATAATTGAAGTGCCAGAAGCAGGAACAGTTGGGCAGGAAGCCAAGAGCTGGTTGACCGAACGCAAGATACCGTAAGCACCACCCAGTTCAGCACGATATGGGTCCATATCTTCCGGATCTCCCGGCGTCTGATTAGCAAGAATAAGGTCGTCGCTCTTGTCAAGAATATCTGCTCGAATGGTAAACCCAGCCGTGCCCCACGAATTTTTGAGGGAGCCATCAGTAAGGCAAGCCCCAGTACCGGCAAGGATTCCGTCTAACAGATGGCGGAGGGAAGTCGGCCATCGTATGACCACGCCCCACCAGTTCGATGGAGGGTACGGCGGCCTGGGTGGAAGAAGCATACTGGGAGCCGAGACCTGCCGAATGCGGCCAGTACCAACGCCGGTAGTAGGTAGACAACCAGGGGGGAGGCAGGGGACAACGTCACGAAACTGAACACGGAGGGATCGAACAGCGTGGCCCGTTTGTGCGAGCGTGTACCTATCGTATGCCATTTCCCCGCGATGAACATAGTAGCAACTCGTAGCGGGGTCAAGAAATTCCGACCAGCCAACAGGAACCTTAAACCAAGCACCGAGTGGACGAAGTAAGCGACCACGCGATTCGGAATGCGGACACAAAAAACAGCGAAGGAGAGCGTCGTTCCAAAGGCGCCAGGAATGGGCATTCGGGGCAACCTGTGGGGGCCACGAGACGTCTGAATGGATATCCAAGGGGGTGCGCTGGTGAAACACGGAAACCAGAAGACTGGTACCATCGCCGGTAGCCAGATCAGAGAGATATATAACTCGAAGAAACATGCGACACCGATTCAGCATAGCCAGCTGCTTGGGGCTAAAGCCGTTCTTGGCGAACGACTCCATTAGGAAGACGTCGCCGTCTCGTTGAACAGTAAGAGCGGGCAGATGGTCATGAATGCTCAAACCAAGACGAGAGCAAAATTCCCAGACAATGTAAACCTGAACGGTAGTGCCACAAAGATGCCAGATTGAATAATCGTAGGACAGAGGACAAGAAGGTAGCCCGAGCTCCAGACGAAGATTCTCAAGAGAGCAACGAAGTTGACTGCCCGTAATATCACAAGCCAGGTTTGCATGATGCACGTACGATTCAACCTGCTCAAAGCCTTGTTCAAACCAAAGATCCAAAACCCCATAACCTAAGTATCGCCGAGGGCTATGCACCACAGTGAGAGGCATAGTTTTGGGCAGTCCCAAAGCAGGAAGAGCACAAGTCTTCAAGCTCTTAGTCACCCGGGTGCATTCTTTGAAGGACAATCGAGTAGCCACCAGCGGGTACAGCAAAGTGCGATGGATGCCTGTTGTTAATGACAGCCAACTTTCAGTCCGAGTCAGCTGTCGGGTCGCGATCTTAGCCGCCCAGGCGTCAATCTTGGACGTCATAGCTGCAATCTGTGCCGTCTGATTACCATCTGGTGCAATCCAAATTCCCAGGGTCTCTTCTGCCTGAGAAAGCTCCAAACGACGGATCTGCTCAGGAGGGGAGCCAGGTGTGCGAAGCCACAAGGTGCCAGGGCGAGAATGAGTAGGACAGGATCGCCATTGCTGCGAAGGCCGATGCCAATAGGTGTCAATAAGCCACCAGTAAGTTTTATCGAGAGATAAAGCACCACCAGTCGCGCGAAGACCACCACCCCATAAGTCAATGGCCCCTTGTGCCTCCTGTATAAGGCTTTGTATCGTAGGGCAATTAAGGGGCGCAATGATGGAGTCCGAATCGTCAACAAAGGTAAAGCAGCTGAAGAAAATGCGCTCGCCAGAGAAGGGGGCAAATGCCTCGATGCCATAGCCCCGATTGCGGAGCATATTGATTAGTGGGATAGTCATCACCAACCATATGGCGGGGCCTGCCCCATTGCCCTGACCGATGCCTTGGAGTGGAATGCGAAGAGCGCCATACGCAGTCGAGCTCTGACCGAAAACAGTAGATACATAATGGCGTAGTTCCCGTAGTGTACCAAACATCACTTTGCAAACCTCCGGAGTTACGCCGAGGCGTTGCATGCAAATGCTAGCAACGACGTGTACTATGCGGTCGTAACATGAGGAGGCATCGTTCCCGCAAATAATGCCAGCACGTCGAAGCTGGTGCAAGATGTCAATAGCCAGTACCTTGTTGAGTGCGCAGATATTGGCGCGACGGCCAGGGCGGCTACCATAAGCCTCCAAAGGAATAAGACCAAGAGTATCCGCCTGCCGAATCATGGAGCGGCCAATGCGCTTGTTCAACATGTTAAAAAGTGAGTGGAACAAGACAATGATTCGAAGTTTGCGCACATTAACCGATGATACCTTCTTGGGGATCATTACATCCAGAGATTTCTTCCAGAGATCAGGGTAGAATCCAGCCGCAACGGGAATATTCGCAAAGGCAGCATCGATCGCTGCCGTTTCTTTATGGTCACCCCCAGCAATAAAATCGGCAAAGGAAGGTCCAAAGGGGCTGGAAGCAATGCGACCCTTCATCCGTTTCCAACCTGCCACATGTTCAGCCGCATTTACAAAACCAGTAATGGGGGCTGTGGCACGAATAGCATCAGGCATCGTTAATTCTTCAAGAAACAAGCGCGTGGGCTCGTCAACATCCTCCCCAGGGACGAATTCGCCAGCCAGAATAGCATCCACCACAGACTGGCAGGCTTGAAAGCCGAGCTGCTGATGCAGCGAGCCGGTCATGAAAGGGGTATCCGTGGTTTGAGAAAAACGACGGGCGCCTTCTTCAGCGCATGCCGCCTCAATATCCTCTCGAGTAGTATGCTGAACGGTCTGGCCATCTTCGTCGATCGTCTCAAGGATGCTGATATTCGTGCGGGGCTTCCGATCCATCACTTTCCGAACGTGCCAGAAATGTTTTCGCATAGCAGCCGTGTGGATGTCGGCTCGCTCTTGGGATTCAGGGGAAGTGCCAGTTGCCTTTGCACGGCTGCGGTGAAGACGTGCGCGGTGTTCCTTATGCAGTTTAACTTGGTGGCGTTTGGCATGCTGATACTGTTTCCGTACATCCTCTCGGCGCCCAATAATTTCATGGCGATTAAGCAGGAAAGCATCCTTGATGTCCAACCGTTTCATCAGGCGTCGGATCTTACGATTGTCAACGCGCCGCTTCGAACGGTGCTGGTACATTAATTTCCACAACCGAATTTCTTTGCGCAAAGCCCCAATTTCGGCAGAATATAGAACACGGCCGGCATAAAAGGGGGCACACTTAGACTTGGCTTGGCAGCGTAGCTCCAGATCAAGGGCAGCTATCCGGTTGTACGTCCCTTCATCCTCCTTGGAGAACAATCGATTTTCTGACTTTAGTGCAAGGTCCGCCAGCTGGCATTGGATGCCGTGTTGATCACGAAGGCGGTTTAAAGTCCGATAATAACGCTTCCGGGCACGTGGGTCATGTAGCGGAAAATGTGTGATCTGGCATTTAGCCGGGGACGGGGCAGAGAAACCAAATAAGGAATCATCCGCAATGTCAACCCAGAGAAGACGATGATCCGTATTAATTCCAACGTCGAGAGACCCAAAACCAGAGAGACCACAAGCAGCCACATCGAGCCCCGGGGAGCACCATACAGCATCAATCGGGTGGTTGGAGACCGTGCTCTTGTTGCACGTGGCAACGTGGGTGCCAACATTGAGTACATCAAAGGCGTCAACAACGTCGTCGCTGACGTGCTCAGCCGCTATCCTCGTTCTGATACTCCAGTCGTTCCGGTCAGTGCGCCGACGCAAGAGCAAGCGCACGAGCTCTTCGCAGGAGATAGGCTTCCAGCCGACCTCTTCCCTTTGAGCTTTCGCGTCATTGCTGAGTATCAACAACGGGATTTGCAAATGCAACAGCTCACGGAATCTCACCCGGACGTCACCCGGAAGATATTCCGTGGGGGCGAACAGCTGATTTGCTACAAGGATAGGATTTTCATTCCGTGCATACTACGGAACCATGTGATCAATTGGTACCACGAATACTTAATGCACCCAGGAGAATTGCGAACGGCAGAAACAATTGCCCAGCATCTCTATTGGCCAGGTATTGAAGCCGACGTTAAGAAAGTAGTTCAACGTTGCGACCCATGTCAAAAGGGTAAAACGAAAAGGCTTAAGTACGGTGCACTACGTCATTTGTAGGATCGAAATAGCTGTGAAAATTATAACTAGCTTTAGGAATAACCTTTTTCATCGTACAAAGTTGTCTCGTAGCCTCTCGTAGTTCTAGTAGAGTCGAGATATTGACATGCATCGACAACAATCCGAACAGGAGGTTGATGCATCTTGTAGTAGACTAGCTACAACGTTCCACTAGGGTTCCTTGGACGTTGTCAGCTACTCTGGAATAAAGTATAGTTACCTCAATGTCATCAAGGTGCCAGATCTTAGGTGGCATTGACAATAGGATCGGCATTCGACTAGCTGGAGTCATGGGCGATGCTTGCGTCACGTAATGTCACGTCGTCGGTGACGTCAATAGGTAATGGGCCTTGTCCGACGATGTCCGAGACCGGCCTAGCATCCGCGTCCGCGCGCAACGCGTTCTTCATGCTACGTCATCACACATGATGTCACACATGACTCATTAGACTAGTAATTTTGGACTACAATCATTCGAAGGAGTCAACGTGCAAAGCAGTGTACTGCACCCGCCCCCATGACGGAGGGACAGGACTTAACTATGATAGGGATGTATGTTACGAATGTTCCAATTCTGAGTAACTGCACCCTTCTGGATACGTACTGTACCGTTGTCATTCACAGCGACGATTGGATATGGACCATCGTAGGGGTTAGCACCGAACTTGCGTTGTTGGTCCTGCTTGATCATGATCTGTTGGCCTACGCGATACTCATACGTAATCACGTTTTGTTTCTGCCGCATTGTTCTTCGCAATGCGCTGCATCTTGCGCTCACGGATGAGCTTCCAGTTAGCTTCGAAGCGGGTGTTGAGAATAGCATCTCTACCGAATACTAGTTGCATCGGCGTAGCCTGTAGCGTAGTGTGGTATGTCGCACGAACGGCGAACATCACGGCTGCCAGGATTCCATCGAGTCCGACTGTATCGTCTGAGTGCTGCAGTTCAAACGTACGAATCATGTTCCTGATAGTTTGGTGTACTCGTTCGAGTATTGCGTTCGCCTGCGGATTCCTCGCAGTGATTGGGCGCGCAAGCACACCGTAGTCTTCCTTGACCATTCGCCGGAATTCTCCCATGAACTCCGTACCGCGGTCATAAATAACCTGTTGTGGCCACGGGTATCTCGTGAACCACGTCTTTTCGGCTAATTCGGCGATACTAAAAGCCTCTTTGTTGGGCATGCGAACCATCTCGAACCAGCCAGTTGCCGGGTCAATCATGGTAAGGCACCAAAGCTCGAGTTGTCGTTATTTCCCCAAAGGAGTGGCATGGTTTAGTCTAGTTAGTCAAGCTGGGTGTTCGTATCCCGCGCGGTCATGCCATAATATTGTTTGTTGATGACTTTTATTACTGTTGTTACGTTTTGAGTGGCTCCGCATCACTCAGTGGACGATTTCTCGGTTTATCAGACCCAAATGCTAATCACAATACCTGGGGAGGTTTTGACAATACCTGGCTCTTCGATTGATGAAGGGAGAGTCGGCGAAAGAGCGAAAAGAAAGAGGCTCATGGTCGTCAACCATGTTTCGTGTCGAGCATCGCGAAACGACGATTCAGCTGGCGTTGCTCGCTTCGGGCACGCACGGCCATCTCACCACACGGGTGGACGCACCCACAAGCACTCTATGCTCGGAGCGCGGCAGCACGGGTTCACTCTGGCATGATACACGGCAATGAAGGTCTTGGAAACCGGAGAAACCCCTAAGTAAAATTGGCTACGTCAGATGGAGCATATGCTTCCGTCTTGATGGGCACATATGAATGGCGACGTGTCACTCTATTTCTCACCCTATAAGCCAATCAGATGTCACTAATGTGAAAAGGAAATTCCAGAAGATGTGCTGCATTCCAATGCCAATGACTTGCATCTCGGCTTGATGTTTTGCCGTTCTTGAGATGATGTTTGCGTTTTTCCTCACACCGAGACTTTTGTTTCCTTGACAACTTGTTGCGCTATCTTGCTTCTCTACTGTTACTATGGCTGCTGCTGCTGTTGACCCTGCTGTGCAGGAATTTGCTGGGTACCTTGGCGATGTCCTCGCTTTTGATCCCGAGATTATCGAGGCATTGCTCTGGCAGGGATATTCGACCTTCGAAGACGTGAAGGGTATCGTTGATGATGATGAGTTGGATGTGTTGTTTTCCGCTATTCGACGCCCTGGTGGAACCATCTTCAACAACGACGACGTCGAAGTTAACAACCCCGGTACCTTCATGGGGACCAATCAGCAGAAGCGCTTCCGTCAGTTGGTCTACTACATTCGTTACATGGAAACTATCCAGAGAGAGTTTGTTGTTGATGAGGCTACGCTTGGTCGTTTGACCAGATTGTGGAAGTTTAAGATCGACATGGACAGATTGAGGAAGGATGGTAATCCTACGCTACCGGATAAGTTCACTACGGGTAAAAAGTTGAGGGAAACCATTGAGGATATCGATGCCTGGATTGGCTCGTCCTACGGAACTGAAGGTGCTCCGCTTGACTATGTTATTCGCCCTGATGTTGAGCTGCCAATTACCGACCCTGGTTTTGGAAGCCCGACCTTTCGTTCGGAACTCATTCGTCGCAGTCGTCATGAGGGAGACACCTTCCAGATCGACAATGAAACCGTTTTCAGTCTCATGCGCCATGTTACCCACGGTACTGATGCATGGGCCTTCGTCAAACAATTCGATCGCACCAAAGATGGGCGCAGTGCTTACCTATCATTCAAGGCGCAGTATGCTGGCGCCTCTCACATCAGTCAGGTGAAGAATAAGGCGGAGAATACCTTGAACACTATATTCTGGAACGGCAAGGCTCGAAACTTCCAGTGGGACGGCTTTATTGCCCGTCACAAAAGTGCATTTGCAGACTTGGAGGCTTATGGAGAAGGCCGAACCGAAGAGGCCAAGGTACGAAACTTGTTATCCCGTATTACTGACGAGCGTCTTGCCGTTGCAAAGGGAGTTGTTTTCTCGAACGCGGCGCTATTGACAAATTATCAACAAGCGATTGATTATCTTGGAGGGCAACTTGACGCGGCAGAAACTATGGTGAAAGTGGCGCCCCCAAGGAATATTTCAAGCACCACTAGCTCTGGTGGTGATGGACAAGGTAATAACTATCAAGGACGAGGTCGCGGTGGAAGAGGCCGCGGACGAGGTTTCGGAAGAGGTGGTGGTAGAGGCGGTCGAGGCCGAGGACGCGGAGGCGGCGGAGGAAGATTCTCCGAATCCGGCCACTTACTGAATAATGGCTTGTACCCCTTTGCTATCTGGAATACTTTCACGAAGGAGGAAAAGGACTACGTTATGGAGCTGAAGCGCAAGTCCGGAAACCGAAATGTGTCAAGCGCTAAAACTCAAGAAACTCCGTCAACGGTTTCAACAGGCGCCCAAAGCGAGACGTCATCCATGAGTGTCGATAACAGCCATGTTGCTGCTTCCATGACTCGACGAAAGAAAGAATGATCTCGTGGCATTTCCTGGCTACGGCGGGTTGTTTCTTCTTATTCGTCTCACACGACTGTCTCACGGTGCGAGCTGGACTCGCATGCCGACACATGCGCTTTCTGTCTCGAATATTGTTTTGTCCTCCACACCTATAACAGCAACATCAACGTCAGTGGCTTTCATGACAGTATGGAGCCAATCCGAAACGTTATCGAGGCCCTCGTCGCTGTCGCATACGATTGCCCGGTAACTATGCAAACCTACATTCTCCTCTTCGATCATTCACTTGTCATTCCTAATATGTCTTGTCATCTTTTGTGTCCCGACCAATTGCGAGAAAACCAAATCACTGTAAATGACGTGATCACAGTATCTTGGATCCCAAAAGCGGTCTGCATATTCCGCTACACTACGACAAACCTTTCTCATACTTCAACGTCAGGAAACCGACTTGCTCCGAAGCAACAGACCCCATCAACTACACACATGTCCGCATGACCAGCGAGTTGGAATGGAGGCCATCGGATTCAAACTCGAATCTCGTGGAAGAACATCTTCGGCGACAAGTCGGTGGGGATTCCTACTTCAACACGATTTCTGCAACACATACAACAAATCTATTCTCTCTGTCTTCGTTTCTACAGGCCGAAGAACGTTTCTGCTCTGCTTTTCACAACCTTGCTCTCGCCACCACTTTAGGGGACAGAGTAATGGCTACGCTTGCTGCCATGAAAACGGCGGCGAAATCTACGTTTGTGACCGCGGACCAGCTGGCGCGACGATGGCGTATAAGCCTCGAAGCAGCACAGCGGACTTTGACGAAGACAACGCAACGAGCAGTTCGAGACTGGAGCCGTGTTTCAGGGGACAGATTATTTCGGCCAACGGAGTATGCTCTACGGTACAGACGGCTACGAAGCAAAATGTTTGTTGATGTGAAGTTCGGTCCCACAAAGTCCCTTGAAGGCAACACTTGCATGGCTGTCTACTCAACGCCATTTCAATGGGTAGCTGGTTTTCCACTCCCGAAAGAATCGGAAGTTCACACTACATTGGACAAGGTCTTCCGCACCGTCGGATTCCCAGAATCCATAATTCCTGACTCTGCTCTCTCTCTCACTAAAGGCGAATTCTTGAAGCGATGTCAACGGGCTCAAGTTCCTGTTTTACCGGTTGAACCGTATCAACACAATCAGTCGCAAGCCGAAAACGCAATTCGCGAGGTCAGTCGGCTCTACGAGCGGACGATGCTGGCCCGCAATGTTCCTGCCTGTCTCTGGGACCGTTGCTATGCGACGTGCGCGGAACAACGAAGTCACACTGCCCTAGGTCATCCTGAGCAGAACGGTGAATGCGCAGCAACGATAGCCGCAGGGGACACGGCGGATATTTCACACTTGATCAATTTTGGTTTTTACGATTGGTGCTGGGCCCGGTCGCCACGAGAATCAAATCAACCCCAGAAGCAGTTGTGTCGCTGGCTAGGACCGAGTTTCGACGTCCCTGATGTGCTTTGTCAAGCAGTTCTCACCTCGAACGGCAGTATTTTGCATCGTTCTTCTGTTATTCCACTCTCGCAGGATGAGCTTCAAAACGAGGATATAAAGCAGATGAAGAAGGAGTTCACCGAGAAGCTGGCGGCAAAGCTTGGCGAGCGAATTAAAGGTATTGAAATAAAACCAGACGATGGTGATAAACGTTTTATTCGGGCAGAGGACAATGTGCCAGTTTTTATTCCCTACGAGGATGATGAAACAAATGATATTGATGAACAGGATAAGGAGTTTGTTCCGCCTCCCTTCGACGAAGAAGACAAACCCCTTGAGTACGATCATTATGTGTCAACGAAGATACGTAAACCTACAGGGGACGGTAACAATGTTCTGACGGGTGTTATTCGGGGGCGCAAACGAGATGCAAGGGGAGACTTCATCGGGCAGTATCACGAGAACCCTTTGCTTGACACCGCCCAATATGAGGTCGTTTGGGCTAATGGAGATGTAGAATCTGTCACAGCTAACCAAATTGTTGAATCAATAATGGAGTCTGTGGACGATGAAGGGTATTCAGTTGATTTTGTTAAGGAGTTTGTCGACCACAGGCGTGATGGTACGGCTCTGAAAACCGACGATGGTTTCATCGAACGCGCAGGACAGAAAATCCCAAAGCGCACTACAAAGGGCTGGGAAATTTGTGCCGAATTAAATGACGGGAGCACAATTTGGATTCCCTTGAAGGACGCAAAGGAGGCCTATCCAGTGCAGCTTGCGGAGTACGCGGTTGCAAACAAGCTTGTCTCGGAACCGGCCTTTGCTTGGTGGGTTCCATTCACTCTCAAGAAAAGGGACAATGTTTTGAAAGCGGTAAAACGCCGTGCCGTACGACGTAAGAATGAGAAGTTTGGAATTGAGGTTCCGGGACCAATGGACGTTGCTCGTGCACTCGAGATTGATCGTGAGACGGGGACCCAACACTGGGCCAATGCGATGGCAAAGGAAGTGAAGACGGTCTTGCCTGCTCTCAAAGTACTCGATTCGGAAGAGAGAGTCCCAGTCGGATCGCAGCTGATTGATTTGATGGTCATCTTTGACGTGAAGATGGACCTGACCCGCAAGGCGAGGATATGTGCAAGGGGCGACCAAACTGAACCGCCTTCTTCCGTCACCTATGCGAGTGTCGTGACTAGGGAAAGTATTCGTCTTGCGTTCTTACTTGCGTCCTTGAATGGTTTGTCTGTTCTCTCTGCCGACATAGCAGGTGCTTATTTAAACGCACCTTGTGCCGAAAGAGTCCACACTGTACTTGGACCCGAGTTTGGAGCATTACAAGGGAAGACGGCTGTGATAGTAAAGGCACTCTATGGATTAAAATCTGCAGGATTTTCATGGAGAAGTTACTGCGCTAAGACTCTTCGGGAGGAATTGGGTTTTACTCCTTGTCGTGCCGATATGGATGTTTGGTTCCGCGAGGCTGTCAAGCCGAACGGCGAAAAATATTACGAGTATCTGCTGGTTTACACCGACGACTTGCTTGCGATAAGTATGACCCCAAAAGATATCCTTGATGACCTTAACAAACGTTTCTTGCTAAAGGAGGATTCAATTGGAGAGCCGACGCGGTACCTTGGAGCGACGATCTCAAAGTTTTGGATTGATGGCGACCCCCTACCGAAGTGGGCCATCGGTTCGGGCGAATATATCAAGGAAGCCATTCGTGTCATTAAATCAAGATTAGCGCAGATGGAGCTCGAGCTGAAGTGGGGAGCAAGCGCGCCATTCCCGTCTGGGTACAAACCGGAGTTGGATGTCAGTCCGTTACTCAATGATGAGGGAGCTACTTTTTACATGCAATGTGTTGGGATTCTTCGGTGGATTGTCGAACTCGGTCGAATTGATATCTGTGCTGAAACATCAATGTTAGCGGCGTACAATGCATGTCCGCGAGATGGACACCTCAAGGCAGCCTTACATGTGTTTGTCTACCTGAATAATCATGAAAGATCTAACCTGGTTATGGACGATGGATATCCGGACCACTTGCCAGAGCTGCCAAAGCACGAATGGAAAGAGTTCTACCCTTGGGCGAGTGATGTCTGGCCACCTGATGCGCCTGCTCCCCTCGGGAAACATGTGGTAATTGTTATGTTTGTTGATGCGTCGCATGCAGCTAACGTCGTTACTCGTCAGTCACGAACAGGTGTATTGATTTGGGTTAATCATGCCCCGATCGTTTGGTATTCCAAGAAACAAAACTCGATCGAAACGAGTTCTTTTGGGTCGGAGTTCATGGCATTGAAGACGGGCGTGGAGCTTTTGGAGGCACTTCGCTACAAGTTACGGATGTTAGGTGTTCCGATCGACGGGTACGCTCATGTTCTCGTCGACAACATGTCTGTTGTTAGCAATACAACCGTACCAGAATCTACGCTGAAGAAGAAATCAAATTCGATCGCGTATCACTACGTGAGGTCGAAGGCAGCTGCGGATATTCTACGTATCGGTTATGTTAATACGAAGGTGAATCTAGCCGACATGTTAACCAAGGTTCAGAGCGGAGCGGAGCGCAAGGAGCTTGCGAGGCAAGTGTTGTTTTAAGTCGCGTCTGACTCGTCGAGGGGGTGGCCTAAGTTTGTTGGCCATTCGTGTTGGACGTCCTGCGATGGGGCAGGTACCTCAGGCAGAATAGAATGTTGATGGTGGTTTTGGTTCTCTTCGTTGAAGATAGTGCGATGTGATCGGACTCCTAGCTCCGTCTCCCATCGAGGGGACCGTTATTTCCCCGAAGGAGTGGCATGGTTTAGTCTAGTTAGTCAAGCCGGGTGTTCGTATCCCGCGCGGTAATGCCATAATATTGTTTGTTGATGACTTTTATTACTGTTGTTACGTTTTGAGTGGCTCCGCGTCACTCAGTCGACGATTTCTCGTTGTTTTTGTTTACCCTTATGTCGTTTACCCTGGTTAATCGAATAAGGGCCTATGAGGTCGACACAGAGAATTTCCCAGGGTTCGCTCTCGGGTTCCTTAATTGGCAGGTGCCCATACTTAAGGGTCTTGCGCTTTGTTAATTGGCACAACCTGCTGCATTTCTTGCAGATGTCGACGACGTCGGTTCGCAGTCCCTTCCAGTAGAAGTGCTGCCGAATCGTGTGCTCCGTTCGCGTCTCGCCTGGATGACACAGTGTCTCGTGGTACCACTCAACGCATCGACGTTGGAGTGACTGCGGAATTACTATCTTACTATCTCTAACTACTAGAGGACGTTTCTTACCGCCCCCACGAAAAACCTTTACACTATATCTATTGTCCGACGCTGCCTTCTGGAGAAGCGCGGCATCTTTGCGTTGATGTCGCATAATGTACTTGTAGGTGAGGGGGGAGACGCTTTCGGGTAGCTCGTCGCCCCCAAAGTACTCTGCGAAGGTGGCCTCGGTAAAGGGCTTTTCGTCCTTACCAAGTCGACTAAGAGCGTCCGCTACTACGTTCGTCTCACCTCTAATGTAGACTAGTTCGGGACCATACTCTTCGAGGATGAGTCGCCAGCGCATAACGCGCTCAGTATTAAAGTTTTTGTAGGTTAGATTCTTGTGGTCCGTGTAGACGCAAATCTGTTGACCCAGGAGAATCATACGAAACTCCTTGAGTGTTTCTACAACAGCGAGTAGTTCGCGCTCGGTAGTAGTATACTGCGTCTGCGCGGGATTGAGTTTGCAACTATAGAACGCGATCGGCTTACCGTTTTGCGAGATGACTGCGCCAAGCTGCGTGTCGCTCGCGTCGGTGTGTATGTCGAACGGTAACTGAAAGTTCGGGTAAGTCAGGAGAACTTCCTTACTTATTATTTTCTTCATCGTGTCAAATGCCTCTTGGTGCGCGCCGGTCCACTCCCACTTAGCCGTTTTCGACGTAAGTGATGCGAGCGGGGCGAGGATGTGCGATCGGCGCACCCACATATCGCGATAATAATTCACGATACCGATGAAAGCGCGTAGTTCCTTTTTATTGCGCGGTGCGAGCATGGCTTGAATTGCCTGCACTTTGGTTGCTACGGGTTGGATGCCGTCTCGGGTAATCCAGTAGCCAAGGTATTCGAGCTCTGCTTTCGCGAAGAAGGACTTCTTGATGTTCACCTTGAGTCCCGTGTCTTTCAGACGTTGTAGTACCACGTCGAGTTTCTCTAGGTGGTCTAGGTAACTACCCTTAGTAAGTACTAGAAGATCGTCTATGTACGTACGTATGTACTCTAGGTCCGCGAACAGCAACGACATCTTTTCTTGAAAGATATTGGGGCTATAGCTGAGTCCCATAGGTAGTCGTTGCATCTCATATTTTCCCCACGGGAAGACGAGAGTGCAAAGTTTCTTGGCATTCGGGCTAAGTTCCACATGGTAGTAGCCCATGTTGAGGTCTAGACTAGTAGCGTACTGAAAACCCTCTAGTTTTAACAGTAGCCCTTGTATCTTTGGTAGTGGGAATAGCTTCCTCTTAATTCGCTTGTTGAGCTCGCGAAAGTCGTTGATGAAACGTACCGTCTTGTCCTTCTTTGGGATGATGAACGACGGTGCCGCCCACTTGGAGCGGTTAACTTTCTTTAGTACACCGACTGCGCAGAGGCGATCGACCTCGTCGCGTAGCATCTGTTCATATGCCTTCGGCACTGGGTATGGCCTCGCATGATATGGCGTGACATTGGGCTTGAGCTCAATATCATAGGGCTCGCCTTTCCAAGTGCCGAGCGTGCCGTCAAAGAGCATCTCATGTTTCTGAAGAAGCGTCTTGAGGGCGGATTTATCTTCTTCCGACAGATGGTCCATCTCGGAGATTTTCTGTGGAATGTCCGCTGGGGCATATTTAGCGTCTAATATTTGTTTAATGGACTTGGCACCGCTGCAGTAGGCACGATAATGCCTGAAACGGCGTGACAGGACTAACAGGACTAGCTATAACGCATAGCATCTAACCTAACATACGTACGTACAAATATATACTGCCGACGGACGGACACAGAGGCCACGTGACGTCATCGAGCATGCCGGATGGCGCGCTTGCGCTCAGAAAGTGCGACACACATATATGGTCGGAGCGAGGCGACGACTATGTCTATCTTGATGCTAGTCTTGACGCTAGGCGTCAGGACCTAGAGTCATGCTATAGATGTTAGAAGGTCATAGGATGCTAGGCGTCACTAACTAGAGCAGTCACGAAGAAACACAACACTGCTAGTTAGGGACGGGCATGTCTTACCTTCTTGACAACTATCTTGTCTACTAAGATATATAGTAGTGATCACGATCAGATGGGAAGATGGAGTCGATGCAACGATAGATCTAACTTTAAAATAGTCTCACAATTTCCAAAAACAATCTACTGCAGTTTCTAGCCTAGTGCACTTTGATCAAAGACTTGTCAGTCTAGAGGATAAGTATCATGCGTCTCGCTTTCAACTCGTTCGTTGCCGCTCGTGGCGTCATCCCGTTGTACCCGCCTTGCAAGTGGAAAACTGGCTCGACGGGCTCGTCTGACGGCGCCGGCGACGAGGATGGCCTTCGTTCGGTGAAACTCGAGCTTCGTTCCGTTCCTGGGGATGTGACCTCCCCAAAATACTCCGAAAAGTTTTATGTGTTTGAGTCGGGAACCCCAGAACAGTGGTGTCGCTGGAATGACGATCTCGTTAAGGTTTGGACTTGTTTGAGCCTCACCAATGGCCCTGATTGTCGCGCTATGACTCTCACGTTTCTCGCGGGTTCGGCGAAGGACACGTTTGAGGAGTATTTCGCTCGTCCCAGCGTCACTGCGACTGTCAATCATGTGTCTCGTGCGTTGCGTTACGTCGCGGCTCGGTTCTTCCCTGATTATGCCGCCCAGAATCAGACGTCGTACCTCCGCTACGAGGGTCGTAAGCCTGCAAAGATGTCTGCTCGCGGATTGGCTACTCGCTTGCATCAGGTCAATAAGTGGTTCGATTACTTCCCCAACGATGGTGGCAATCGTACTGACGTGGTTGATTGCCTGAACGAGACCGAACTGCCCCTGATCTACGAGCGCATGTTGCCTGCCGCGTGGCTGAGTGTTAAGGAGTTGATGTTCCACGATTATCGCCAGAACCGCTTCAACTTCGAGAAGCAGATTGATTATGCGGAGCAACTTGAAGTGTACGAGATGCGTCACGGTGTCACCGGACTGCTTGCCTTTGGCTCGAGCAAAGCCAACAAAGGGCGTAAACCCGGGGAAGCTGGCGTCGCCAGTGGAACCAATGCAGGACCCGAATTGGGAACCCTGAACCGCGGTCGGAAGACGAACCGTGACTCCCCTTCTAAGAAGGGCAATAATGGTAACAACTCAAAGAACTGCCGCTTGCAAGGAGAAGGCTGTGGACACAGCGACTCTGAGTGCAAGGTCTGGCTCAATCATGCGTCTAAGGTCGCTGCGGTCCGTAAGGCCCAGCACCCCAGTACGCTCAAGAAGGCGCCCCACAAAGGGCGCACAACTCACAACAAGACTTGGCGTCGTGGAGAATCCAATGGCGTGAACCGCGGAGAACGCACCTACACTTCCAAGGAGGTCCTGGCCATGGTTAAGGCCGCGCGTGCCAGCGTGGAAAAGAAGGCCAAGGAAGACTCCGACAAGGAGATGGAACTTAACAACATTGAAGAAGACGAGGATGGAATCTTCGAAGAATTAAGCCCCGAAGATAAGGCTCAGCTTGAGGCCTTCATCAACGAGAACACCAACGAATGATCACACTACATATGTAATAGCGACTTAATTAATAGGAAACGAATAGCCGCACAATGCCCCGCCGAATGTCACATTCTCTCTAGCCTACATAGGCCCAAGAAGCGACAGAAAACGCAGCGTTCGCCAGAGGTGCTAATCCTGGTCCCGTCTACGGTACCAGGAGGCGCGCCAATGGTGTTACGTGGGCTTGTTGACAGTGGTTGCACAGGAACCATCATCCTAAATGACTTCACAGCTCGGCGCAAAACCTGGAAGGATCGCACCGGACAGTGGACGACAAAGGGTGGTACATTCTGCACCACAAAGAAGGCAAAGATACCACTGATATTCGCAGACTTCACAAGACAGAAGCAAATAGAATGGGAGTGCCACGTGGACACCCAGTCTAAGTCCAAACGAGAGAACTATGATATTATACTCGGTAAGGACATACAACAATACATGGGCTTAGATATACTAAATAGTAGCCTCACCCTCAAATGGGATGGAGTAGAAGTACCCATGCGAGAGTTCGGAGCGCTACGCGACCGTAGCAGAGCTATGGAAGTATACAATCTCTCACAAGAGGCGGAGTCTACCGCCGAATTAGCCAAGCGCACCACCGAGATTTTGGACGCGCACTATGAAAAAGCTAACCTAGAACAACTGTGCAAGGAGCAGTCGCACTTGTCAGAGACGGAACAAGGCGACTTGCTACGACTACTTCGCAAATATGAAACACTATTTGACGGTACACTCGGCGAGTGGAAGGGAACCGACATTGAGTTAGAACTAAAGGATGATGCAAAACCATAGCATGCACGTCCTTTTCCCATACCGCAAGTACACGAAGGCGCTATGCGACGCGAAGTCGAACGACTCTGCGCGTTAGGCGTCTTGGAAGAAGATAATGATAGTGAATGGGGGGCACCCTTGTTTATTATCCCCAAAAAGAATGGAACCGTACGATTCATAAGCGACTTCAGAAAGTTAAACACGATGCTAAAGCGTAAGCCGTATCCTATCCCTAAGATTCAGGACATGCTATTGAAGCTGCAAGGTTTCCAATATGCGAGTTCCTTAGATCTGAACATGGGGTACTACACTATACGTTTAAGCCCTGCGGCGTCAAAGCTATGTACTATTGTGCTGCCCTTCGGCAAGTACAAGTATAAACGCTTACCCATGGGAGTGGCTGGTTCGCCAGGTATCTTTCAAGCAAAAATGTCCTCCCTCATGGCAGGACTCGAATTCGTGCGAACCTATCTCGATGACGTACTCATAGTCAGTTCAAGTACCTTTAACGATCACCTCACCAAGCTAGAGAAAGCCCTAGCGCGTATAGCCAAAGCTGGGCTCAAGATCAATGCGCAGAAATCCTTATTTGGACGAGGCGAGATCGAGTATCTTGGATACTGGGTAACTAGGGAAGGTGTCCAACCTCTCCCCAAAAAGGTCGACAGCATCTTGGCAATGAAAGTGCCAAAGAACAGGAAGGAACTTCGAGGCTTTATTGGTCTCGTCAACTATTATCGCGACATGTGGAGACGTCGTTCACACGTGCTCGCACCATTAACGTCTATGACATCCAAAAACGTCCCTTGGCGATGGGGCGAAGAACAGCAAAAGGCCTTCGATGAGGCGAAACGTATAATTAGTAAGGAAGCTATACTATCATTCCCAAATTTCTTAAAACGGTTCGTTATCTACACGGACGCTTCTAAGTACCAGCTAGGTGGCATCATCACGCAGGACGGACGTCCGTTAGCGTTCTACAGCAGGAAACTGACCGACGCGCAGATGCGCTACACGACAACGGAGCCTGAACTGCTCTCAATTGTCGAGACTCTGAAAGAGTTCCGTACAATTCTTCTCGGACAGAAGATAACGATCTATACAGATCACAAGAATTTACTATTTAATGATCTCAAGACGGATCGCGTGTTACGCTGGCGTCTACTAATTGAAGAATATGGTGCCAACATTGAGTACATCAAAGGCGTCAACAACGTCGTCGCTGACGTGCTCAGCCGCTATCCTCGTTCTGATACTCCAGTCGTTCCGGTCAGTGCGCCGACGCGAGAACAAGCGCACGAGCTCTTCGCGGGAGATAGGCTTCCAGCCGACCTCTTCCCTTTGAGCTTTCGCGTCATTGCTGAGTATCAACAACGGGATTTGCAAATGCAACAGCTCACGGAATCTCACCTGGACGTCACACGGAAGATATTCCGTGGGGGCGAACAGCTGATTTGCTATAAGGATAAGATTTACATTCCGCGCATACTACGGAACCATGTCATCAATTGGTACCACGAATACTTAATGCACCCGGGAGAATTGCGAACGGCAGAAACAATTGCCCAGCATCTCTATTGGCCAGGTATTAAAGCCGACGTTAAGAAAGTAGTTCAACGTTGCGACCCATGTCAAAAGGGTAAAACGAAAAGGCTTAAGTATGGGAAGCTTCCAGAGAAGCTCGCAGAGGCCCAACCATGGGAACATTTGTGTGTCGACACGATTGGACCCTATAAGATCAGACGAAAAGGAAAGAAGCCGCTAGATTTCATGGCACTAACGTTTATTGATCCTGTGACAGGATGGTTCGAGATGACAGAAATCAAAAACAAACAAGCCGACAACATCGCGAACATGGTAGAGAAGCAATGGCTAGCGCGATATCCTTGGCCGGAGCTCATCACATATGATGCAGGCCCCGAAATCAAGGCCGAATTTCAAGAGTTAATCAAGAAAGAATACGGGATCAAGGCGAAGCCTTCATCAAAGCGAAATCCCCAGTCGAACGCCATTCTCGAGAGAGTACATGGTACTATTGGGAACATGATTCGCACCTTCAATTTCGACAACGTCGATGACGACGAACCGTTCGCCGGACTGGTGAGCGCCGTATGCTTTGGGATTCGGAGTACTTATCACACGACACTCAAGGCGACACCAGGACAATTGGTGTTCGGCCGAGACATGATGTTTCCGATCCAACATCAGGCGGATTGGCAGATGATCGAGGAACAAAAGCAGCGACGAATTGCTGAAAACTGCCATACCCCACAGAGACGGGTAAATAGTTTAGTCATATTAGTCCTACACGCTGGTAGTCTTAGTAGTCATAGACGAACGGAGTCGTCCGCCAGACGGACGACGTACACACGGCTAACGGACACGGACACGAACAAGCGGTGACGTCGTCTCTGACGGCGCACCGACGCAACGATCAAAGGAGTCGTAGCGTTACACATGGAAGCGCTCTGTAGTATATTGCATAGTGACATTCGACTAACCCATAGAGTCCCTTGCCAACGGCATGCCTACAATCTAAGTAGTAAATATTCATCGCCTAATAGAGGAGATGTAATTAGAGCAAGGAAATAATTCAGACCATGGGCGACGAGGAGTCGTAGCTAGCCAAGACTAGGGACGCCTAGTTAGAAGGCGACGATACGAGGAATCGACATATCCGAATGAACAGAATATATGCGCGTTATTTACGCGCGGGGAAAGACGTTCACAAAATGAACGATCGGTTGCAAATATTTGAAAGACGAAAATCTTTCGTCTTGTCAATCTTGTTGTTGGAATGAATGCAAATAGATGTAACATAGGTCTCACAATTACTATTGTCTTCTACTTTTATTTCGTCACCCCCGGGATAGGGCACAGTTTTAAAACTCCCATTTGAAGGATGAAGACCTCCTACTCTAACCACGAGTACGCGAAGAAAGTTGCATTGCTTCTGACTCAAGCCGCTCATGTTAACCCCCCGTTGATCCCCTTCCGTCGCGAGAAACCCAAGGACGAAGATATTCTCCAAGATGACGAGAAGTCCAAGAAGGTCAAGATCAAGTTAGACCCAACCGATGAGGATTCGGATGAGTTCGAAACGCGTTGCTTCATCTTCGAACAAGGCGACGCCGAACGATGGGTCAAGTGGCGGATGCAGATGGACGAGTTGATTCGAGATGTCCCCTTGGACGATGGGGAGAAGAAGATCAAGTATGCGAAGGCGTTGTTGGCTGGAGAGGCAAGGCAAAGGTTCGCAGACATTGTTGCCAACCTACGTCACAACATTGACGAGTCGGACGAAGAAGAAGAAGAGACCCCGGACGACACCTTTAACGAGGCGATGCAACGAATGGGGCAGTACTACTTCGGCACCGAACACGCCTACCGCCGCCAGCGAAACTATCTACGCTATCACGTGTTCATGATGGAGATGACGTTGACCGACTTCAAGGCCGAACTACTCCGTCAAAACAACATGCTACCTTACTTCCCGATCCCCGAAGACAAAACGAGCTGCGAGATGTTCGGCAACGACGAGCTCGTGGAGATCCTCGACCGAGCGAAAAGAATCGAGTGGCAGCGAGACCTGCTCACCTCGAACATCGACCCCTTCTCGATGACGCTCGACGAGTACTACAAATACTTGGAAAAGCTCGAGGCAAAGCACGTCTTCGATGATGCGGTCCGAGCAGACAAAAAGAATAAAGAAAAGAAACACGCCGAATGATCCGAAAGCGAAAGCAAGGACGGCGGTAAGAAAAGAAAGAGAGGCAAAGACCGCAAGAAAGCCGAAAAGGGGGACAGAAAGAAACCCTGCGAGCACTGCGGCAAGTTCCATCCGGCCCCCGACGACAAGTGTTGGAGCCTTCCTGGCAATGCCAAGGATCGCCCAAACAAGCGTCCGCGCGGAGCCCGTGAGAACATGTTCTCGGCACTCCAGATGGAGACTGTCGTTAAGGCCCTCGCTTAGAAACAAAGTAAGAAAGAAAAAGGGAAGACCAAAGCCAAAAGGCAGGTCAGCTTCCAGCTGAATAATCAGTCAGAAAGTAGCAGTAACGAAAGTAGTGAATCCGAGAGCGACTACATCGACTACAATAGCGAAAATGAACATAGTTTTGCTATTCGAGCGTCACGCCCTGGAATAGAGCCGAATAGGAAAATTGCCGGGCGGCTCACTACAGAAATAGTCGTCAAAGCGGTAAATCCTAGAGGTGAATCCTATGTCCTTAGAACTCTACTAGATACGGGTACTAGTCGTTCCATCGTTCTTAAGAACTTTGTGACGCTTAGCCAGCTCGTTCCCACTGGAAAACGAGTTACTACGTGGACTACAATGGGCGGCAAATTCAAGACGGACAAAGTCGGGATGATTCGCTTCAGGATCCCCGAACTCTCGTCTAGTAAAGAGATACACTGGCCATGTCACGTCGACGAGCACACAGATCGCGAAAGCTCACCTTACGACCTGATTCTAGGACTTGACCTATTAGCCGAATTGAAGTTTGTACTCGATTTCGAGAAACGAACGATTCAATGGGGCGATAGCGAAGTCGAGATGAAGGAAAGTGGTGTTGTGACGGATCCAGAGGCTCTACAGCTTCTATACGAGATGTCTCAAGACGCCCCCGTTATTCAAGCGGCGGAAGAACGACAAGCTAAGATCCTTGACGCCGACTACTCCAAGGTAGAGATGGAAGAGTTTGTTGACTCACTCGACTACTTGACTAAGGAGCAGCGAGACGAGCTACTAGCTGAACTGAAGCAGCACCCTACACTATTCGGAGGCGGGTTAGGTAAACTTAAAATAGATCCTATTCGTCTAGAGTTAAAAGAAGGAGCAAAGCCGTATCATGCTAAGCCATTCGGCATTCCTCATGCGTACGAGCAAACGACGCGAAAAGAGATCGAACGATTCGAAAAACTTGGAATCTGGAAGCGTGTCGACCAATCAATCCACATGGACGGCCGGCACGTTCATTCAACCGAAGAAAAAGGGTGATGTGCGCGTACTTACAGATTTTCGGAAACTCAACGAATATCTGGTGCACAAGCCACACCCACTGCCAAAGATCAACGAGTTATTGCAAAAACTCCAGGGCTTTAAATGGGCAACGGCTATTGACCTCAGCATGGGCTATTATCACATTCCAATGGATAAGTACAGCCAAGGCCTCCTTGGTACTGTAATGCCGTGGGGCTTATATCAGTACCAGGTGCTGCCGATGGGTATATCCAATGCCCCTGATATTTTCCAAAGTATCATGATGCGTCTCCTTGGTGACCTGGAGTACGTACAAGTATACATGGATGATATTCTGATAACGAGCAAAGGCACATTTAGCGACCATGTCGCAAAGCTCAAAGAGGTTCTCGCACGACTCGAACAAGCTGGTTTCCGCGCTAACGTACGCAAATGCAAATTTGCTGCCGACCGCGTTGAGTACCTAGGCTACGAGATTTCCCGTAACGGTATCCATCCCCAACCTAAGAAAGTGGAAGCGATACTAAAGATGCAGCCGCCGCAAACGAAGCGACAACTGAGACGTTTCTTAGGCATGGTAAATTACTACCGTGATATGTGGCGGAAACGATCGCACATACTGGCGCCGCTAACGGCGTTATGTTCCAAGTCAGTCCCGTGGAAATGGACTCCCGAATGCAATGAATCATTCGAATCGATCAAGCGAGCAGTAGCGCGAGAGACGCTGTTGAACTTCCCCCACTTCAACAAAGAATTCCACATATATACGGATGCTAGCGATTATCAATTGGGCGCCATAATTATGCAAGATGGCAAGCCATTGGCGTTCTATAGTCGGAAGTTGAACTCCGCCCAAAAGAATTATACAACAGGCGAACAAGAGCTGCTAAGTATAGTCGAGACGCTTAAGGAATTTAGGAATATTCTCCTTGGTCAAAAGCTGGTAGTACACACGGACCACCTAAATATTCTGTACAACAAGATGCCGAGTTCCCGAGTGGTTCGCTGGCGTCTTCTGTTGGAAGAGTACGGTGCTAAGTTCGTGCATGTCAAAGGCGAAGACAATGTAGTCGCGGACACACTGTCGCGACACCCGAATAGTGACCCAGACGATGAGTCGACAGAGGAGGTTCCCATTGGGAAACAAATGTCGTATTGTATGTCGCATCATCCAAGAGATGACGACGACTACGAGATCTCCTATGCCGACCTCGTGACCTCGGAAGATATCGCGGCAGAAGAAGGATTCGCACTGAGTCCAAAGGTAGTAGCATACTACCAAAACAAAGACCTCGATCTAATGCGAAAAGCCAGACGAGCTCCCTCTAAATACACCAAGATCAAACTAGAAGGTGTAGATGTTATAGCTAAGTACGGTAAAGTAGTAGTACCGGCTGCACTACAAGATAGGATAGTCGAAAGCTACCACGACTTGCTACAACACCCAGGCATGACACGAATGGAAGCAACAATACGCCACGTATTCGATTGGCGAGGATTGCGAGAGAAAGTCGAGCAACACTGTCGCACGTGCAAGAAATGTCAGTTGATGAAGAAGCAACGGAAAGAATATGGCCACCTGCCGCCGAAATAGGCGGAGACAATGCCATGGAAGCGTGTGAACGTAGACATGGTAGGACCATACACTGTGCGAACTCCGAAAGGAGTACGCGAGCTCTTAGCGATGACCATGATCGACCCAGTCACGGGTTGGTTCGAAATAGCACCACTGCCTAAACCTGATAGCTACGAGTGCCAGAAGGCATTCGACGCTTATTGGCTGGCGAGGTACCCGAGACATCAACAAGTGGGCGTAGATAATGGTTCAACATTCATACGCTACTTCAACGACTTATGTAAGAACTATGGCCTGGAGAGGAAGCCCTCAACAGAATACAATCCCCAAAGTAACGGCGTAATAGAGCGTGTACACCAAGTATTAGGAAACGCGTTACGTAACTTCGAATTAGAGGAACGAGAACTCGACGAAACGAACCCATGGGATGAGTTCCTCACTGCGTGCCGCCGCCTTCGCGATTAGGAGTACGCACCACACGACCCTACAGGCATCCCCAGCGCAGTTAGTATTCGGCAGGGATATGTTTCTCCCAGTACAGTTTGTGGCAGACTGGGCGCGTATTAGGCTACGCAAGCAGAAGATCATCGATGCTTCCAATAAACGAGAAAACTCAAAGAGAATCCAACATCAGTACAACGTCGGCGATCGCGTGCTGCTCACTACACCCGGAAAATTACCGAAAGTACGGAGTCCGCGTACGGGACCCTACAACGTAGTGAATGTACATGACAATGGAACCGTGACCATTCAAAATGGCCCCGTACAGCAACGAGTTAACATCAGACGGATTACACCGTACTGGACAAAGTAACCAAACTGTTCCATAGGGAAGCGGGTGCCATACCCCACAGAGACGCGTAAATAGTTTAGTCATATTAGTCCTACACGCTGGTAGTCTTAGTAGTCATAGACGAACGGAGTCGTCCGCCAGACGGACGACGTACAGACGGCTAGCGCGGTGACGTCGTCTCTGACGGCGCACCGATGCAACGATCAAAGGAGTCGTAGCGTTACACATGGAAGTGCTCTGTAGTATATTGCATAGTGACATTCGACTAACCCATAGAGTCCCTTGCCAACGGCATGCCTACAATCTAAGTAGTAAATATTCATTGCCTAATAGAGGAGATGTAATTAGAGCAAGGAAATAATTCAGACCATGGGCGACGAGGAGTCGTAGCTAGCCAAGACTAGGGACACCTAGTTAGAAGGCGACGATACGAGGAATCGACATATCCGAATGAATAGAATATATGCGCGTTATTTACGCGCGGGGAAAGACGTTCACAAAATGAACGATCGGTCGCAAATCTTTGAAAGACGAAAATCTTTCGTCTTGTCAATCTTGTTGTTGGAATGAATGCAAATAGATGTAACATAGGTCTCACAATTACTATTGTCATGCTATAGATGTTAGAAGGTCATAGGATGCTAGGCGTCACTAACTAGAGCAGTCACGAAGAAACACAACACTGCTAGTTAGGGACGGGCATGTCTTACCTTCTTGACAACTATCTTGTCTACTAAGATATATAGTCGTGATCACGATCAGATGGGAAGATGGAGTCGATGCAACGATAGATCTAACTTTAAAATAGTCTCACAATTTCCAAAAACAATCTACTGCAGTTTCTAGCCTAGTGCACCGCCATCTGTATCGGCTTGCCAAGCGTCCTCGTCGGGCGTCTCGCCAAATATTTTCATTGCGATTGCCGCTGAGTCCCACTCGACTTCTCGCGTTGCGAAGTCGAACTTGAAGCCTAGTTCTCGCAAGAGGTCTCGGCCTATGATCATGTCATAGTTGCCAAGGTCGGATGTCACCTGGAAGACCCATTCGATCACCCTATTGGCATGAAATTCCGGAAGTTTAAATTGGATTCTCACTTCGCGGTGTGTCTCGATGACACCTCCAGCTGTCGTGAAGGTGGTTCTCGATGAAGTCGTTCTGACACATAGTTTCTTGACATGCTTCTCGGAGATCAGTCCTCATGATGCTCCGGTGTCTAGTAGCGTCGTCAACGCTGCCGCTTTGGCCTTGCCTAAGCGCGTGTTAATTTGCGCGAAACAGTACGGGATTTCGTCTGGCGCGGTTTTCGGGCGTTTTGGTGAGCTCCGGTTGTACAGTCGTGTTATCGCGTGCGATTCCGCCGCGATACTGCACTACGTCGCTTGTAGGATCGAAATAGTTGTGAAAATTATGACTAGCTTTAGGAATAACCTTTTTCATCATGTAAAGTTGTCTCGTAGCCTCTCGTAGTTCTAGTAGAGTCGAGACCTTGACATGCATCGACAACAATCCGAACAGGAGGTTGATGCATCTTGTAGTAGACTAGCTACGACGTTCCACTAGGGTTCCTTGGACGTTGTCAGCTACTCTGGAATAAAGTATAGTTACCTCAATGTCATCGAGGTGCCAGATCTTAGGTGGCATTGACACTAGGATCTCATCGGCATTCGACTAGCTGGAGTAATGCGCGACATTCGACTAGTTGGAGTCATGCGCGATGCCTGCGTCATGCGACGTCACGTCGTCGGTGACGTCAATAGGTAATGGGCCTTGTCCGACAATGTCCGAGACCGGCCTAGCGTCCGCGTCCGCGCGCAACGCTTTCGTCGTGCTACGTCATCACACATGATGTCACACATGACTAAATAGACTAACAATTACTGACTACAATCATTCGAAGGAGTCGACGTGCAAAGCAGTGTACTGCACCCGCCCCCATGACGGAGGGACAGGACTTAACTATGATAGGGATGTATGTTACGAATGTTCCAAGTCTGAGTAACTGCACCCTTCTGGATACGTACCGTTGTCATTCACGGCGACTATTGGATACGGACCATCGTAGGGGTTAGCACCAAACTTACGCTGCTGGTCCTGCTTGATCATGATCTGTTGGCCTACGTGATACTCATACGGTAATCGCGCTTTGTTTTCTGCCGCATTGTTCTTTGCAATGCGTTGCATCTTGCGCTCACGGATGAGCTTCCAGTTAGCTTCGAAGCGGGTGTTGAGAATAGCATCTCTACCGAATACTAGTTGCATCGGCGTAGCCTGTAGCGTAGTGTGGTATGTCGCGCGAACGGCGAACATCACGGCTGCCAGGATTCCATCGAGTCCGACTGAATCGTCTGAGTGCTGCAGTTCAAACGTACGAATCATGTTCCCGATAGTTTGGTGTACCAAAATGGGTGGAAGAACAAAAGGATCGAGAAATCAATGATGCTCTTGTTTCACTGACGGATTTGGTGAAAATGTAACCGACTCCCTGTTGTTCGGATATACGCGAGGAATCCCTCTTCCAAAAGAAGTCAATGATTGCTTGCACCATCAGATAGCAATGCATTTGATGAAATTGAAGGGCGGTGTAAAAGAGGCTTATTCGACATTTCTGCGCGAGGAGCAGCAAAGAAGAAAAGTCATGAGCGATCATACCAAGAGTATTGCGATTGCATCAGACTATCTAGGTGATATACTTCGCTACAAGTATGAGAAGAGAACAGAAGGGGCGGATACGAATGTCTTCCCAGGCATTGTTGATATCATTGAAGATACCGGTAGCAATGAACTACCGGCCTGGAACAGGATACGAATGGGAATGTACCGTCAGAGCCGACCCGTGCGACTGAATTCCTGCCCCCTCTCATCGTGCGTGCCTGCCGCTTCAAAACGCTCATTTTTCCTTCCGACGCCAAAATGATGACGATGAGTCAGTCATCACACACCTATTTCAAAGTTCCGCGTCAGCGGTCGGCTACGATTTTAATCCGTCTCCAATCTCAAAGATACGTGCTGGTGCGAATTATTATTTCATGTTTGCAACGCGATTGCATTTCTCTTCACCTCCATTGCTTGGTCGTTAAAGTCCATGACAACGTCTTCAGCAGCAAAGTTCTGGACACTTTCCTTTAGCGGGGCGGGTATGCTGCTCCCCTATCATCTGGGGGTTGCGCGAATCTTGAAAGACTCTGGAACTCCACTGCCAATACAAGCAGTGGCAGGATCGAGCTCAGGAGCGATCGCTGCCACATTCATGGCATTACTGCCGCAGTGCCTGGGACAGTACACAAATCGCTTTCTCGATGAAGGCGGTCGTGGCCTGAGCCTGGTGAAGGAAGTCCTGGAGGAACAAAATAAGTCACCGCTGCCGACAAAAACAGCAGTTGACGGTCGACCAATGCTTTACGTCTGTACAACCAAGAGCGCTGACGGATCTATGCATCTTTTCCCATTTGATCCGAAGAAAAGCCCAGAAAAGGATCCTGCTACGCTGTTTCGAGCGATTTATGCATCTTGTATGATTCCTAGAAGTTTTCATCCCTTGGATGCATTTTCACGTCAAGCTCTCAGCTATCCAGATGGTGTCGAAATTGATGGTCATTTGTATTGTGATGGAGGCATTTCTTCTCCTGCTCCCCCGACCCCTGATGACCTAGATATCAACTGCGAGAAACGCATTGTCGTGTCTCCAATTTCTGGTCCTACCAGTGGACACTTTTCGAGCATTCGCCCGTACGATGATTCTATTGCTTTACCTTTTTCTTTAACTTGCCGCTGTGGGAGCTTCAAATTGAAGCCTTCTCTTCAAAACTTGAGAGCAGCATTTGGGTCACTTGGAGCCACCACACCGGACGCATTGAGGACCACATCGAAAAATCTTGACTATGTGGCTGTTTGTGAGGCAAGGCTTGATAGGGACTAACAAATCATTTCACGGTACACATTCAGGCATATCTACGAGTAATGGGGATCCGTAGGAAGGTTTGGACAGGTGTCGACCGAGAGCCCTAATGCAATCACATGTTGCTCAAAGTTCAAAGTGCATGCTAATTACTTTCTGCCATCGATCATTCCGGCGGGCAGAGCTATTCTTTCACAAAAATGCCTTCAGCTTGAACTGCATATGCAACCAGGGACAACAACGGCTGGGCTAACCAATTCCACCTCAACGATTGACTCCGGACGCTCCTTCTGCTCAGTTTCATGAGCTCTCCAAAACCCCATGAAAAATTGTCGTGATGGCTTAGAAAATGGAGAACGGAGTGCCCCTCGGATAAGGTGGCAGGTTCGGCGGATGTATTGGTGCCAACTTTTCGCCATCCAAGTGCCTACAAACAGAACAACAGAGACGAGCCAGCAAGAGCCGGCCAGAGCTTCTGTTACCAGCAAATCCGTAGTAGCAAATCATGAAGACACTGTACGGGATCCCAGTGACCACAGCGCTCGGGGGATCAAAGATTCTCGCTATCCAGTACATGATGAAAGCAACGACATCAAAACAAAAGAGGCATACTGGATTGTCAGGTCGAAGTAGTCACGACCAAAGATTTTATTCTTATATTGCTTCGGGTGTACCAGGTATCGTACGTTATATCATAGTAATGCATATACCTTGTTTCACTATTGTTTAAAGCTGGACCTCGAGCATGGAGAACAATATGCCCAAAAGCTGTTCTTCGTGACCGAAATCGACTCCTGTATACCCCAAGTAAGAAGGCTACGGGGAATGGAATGCCAATCAGAAATCGTACTCCTTGTCGCCGTAGCTTGACTACGAGCAACTGCGTATGCCATTTTGGAAACTAATTGCCGATGTCAGAAATACGAGGTCGAATGTTGTTAAAAACCCAAATTGTTCCGCCATCTTCGAGTAAAAATTATTGACAAATAGCGTCATTTGGATTTTTTTCTTCCTGTAGTGTTATTGACGGGTGAAGTCCATACGGATTATGAGCGGTAAATAGTGTTTCTGTAAATCTGCCAATCGCAGAGGTCCGCATCGGCGAAAGATCGAATCTAATTGTGTCCCGACAATGTTGAAGTCAAGTCTTGCCAGATAAGCTCCAAAAATTTGTCAAGCGGTCTGGGCACTATTATTGGATCGACATAAATGTCCAGGGCACCGTTGGGTCGCTCACTGGAGAAAATCGGCGCGAGGTCACTTTTCCGGTAACTAGTGAAAGCTACTGAGCACGCACGTGGGAAACACAGAAAGTCGGAATGCTTAGCGTGGTGGCTGGCCAAAACCATAAAAGTTAACAATTCCATACAGTAAACCATGCCCTCTCTATCCAGACATCATCAACAACGAGACCGCCTTGTGGTTGCCAAAGACGTGATGGATCCTTTATCTCCAGCAAAGGCAAGAAAGAGCAAGCGACAACGGTATCCTTTGCTGATGTCCACCATTCGCGTGACAACATCCCGAAAGCGAAGTACAACCTCGGATCAAAAGGTTGCATTCTCCAACGTTTTGAAGGTTGGGCTGACAATTCATATTACCGATTACACTCCAGAAGAACGTCTTGCTACATGGTACAATGCCAGAGAAATCATGTTGTTCAAAGCCGACCGCAAGGACACTGCTAGGAGAATAGAAGAAGGCAAGACAACCGAGACAGACCGCTATCGAGGTCTGGAATCTCTGACACCTATGGAGGCACATTTACGCCACGAAAGAATACTTAGTGGTATTAACTCCGTGTTAGACGAACAAGAGCTGCAGGACCTTGACGGGAAGGAAAACTTGGAAATGATCGCACACATCTACATGATGGCAACCCAAGCAAGCAAGGTCCTCGCACGCGAGCGAGGTATCAACAATGAACTCGAGGTAAAACTCTTCGAGGAACAAGCGATGGCTATCGAGGCTAGCGCATAGGGTCTTTTCGTAACAATCCCTTCAGCTATAATGAAGAAATTTTGATGTCACTACTACTTTGAGTAGCTATTAAGAGGTCTGCTTCAACGTTTCGGCGTAACCATACCATGCTGCGAGTGTCAGGATGAGCGCCCGGCGAGAATTGTGGATGGTCAGCTAGGTTCTGAGCAAGGTTTTGTTGCAAGCGAGACTATCAGGACGTAGTTTCACTTTGAGACATCCACACTTGGCTTTCATTCGGAACATATTTGGGTGTAGCTTAGCTAGGCGAGACCTCAGGCATTAACCAGCTAGTACTATCTGATATGAGGACCGATCGAAGAGCTACATGTTAAGCCAAAGACTTCTCTGGGGTAGTTCTCTTCCATATTCGTGTTACTCTCAGAGCTGCTGACCACCGAGGTTGAAGCTACGAGTGTAGCTGGTGACATTTGCTATCATAGAGGCGTCTATCGGATGCCAGCGATGGCATGTTCCGGGGCAGAGCACCAGGGTTCGGGTTGCGACGGTCTGACACGATTGTTTGATTCCATATTCCTCATTCCGTCGTCCGTCAACACGCCCGCGCGAGGATGGCCGTTTTGCGCGCGTGCATGCCATCCCCCAAGTCGTCATCGTCATCGCTCCTTTGATCCTTTTGATGCGCTCGGGCGCCGCACGCTGCCCGTCCACGTATTTCTCCCGTAGAGTGTGCTATCCGTCCGCAGCACGACGAACGAGAGAGGGAACCTCGTTGATGCAACGCCGCAATAAAGGCAACATCCCAACACCTCTGTATTGAAGATGGCGCTCCGATCGGCTCTTAACACCGTCGCCAAGCGAGTGGCTTTGGCCACTGCCACGCAGGTGAGTATCTGTAGTTGAAAGAAAAACAAAAGTCGAAATAGCGGTAGCGTTTGGGGGTGCCGATCCATTCGTCAGTCCATATCGGCGAGTATCGGCGGATATGCCGTTGTGGGCCGAATCTGCCATCAATTCACTCCGAATTTTCGGCATCGTATGGGACTTAATTCCAAACATATTATTGTCTTGATGATGCATTTCCTGATGAACCACAACGTCGTCAAGACGCGGGTCACCCAAGGGATTTCCCCATGGTCGGCATACAACGTGTGGGCGAAGGTTTCTCGCTGCGATCTTTACATTCGCCTCTTTTTTGGATTCCGGATTCCCTCGTGACTCAGAGAATTTCGTGCGATAACATTAATGTAATTTTGCTCCCGAACATAATCTCACTCTTTCTCGCATTCGTCATGTTACTACTATTACACTACAGACTGCTCGCCGGGTAGTAGCTACCCGCGGCATGTCCAGTCAAACCTTGGAACTCTCCAGTTTCTTGGAGGCCAAGATCGGTGCCGTCGCCGGAGCTGCGGACACCTCCGTCCAATATGCCGAGACGGGATCCGTCATCTCGGTGGGAGACGGTATCGCCCGTGTGTACGGTCTATCCAATGTCCAGGCCGGAGAGATGGTTGTCTTCGCCTGCGGTCTTCGTGGTATGGCTCTTAACTTGGAAGAGGACAACGTCGGAGTTGTGATTTTCGGTGATGACAGAGACATTTTGGAGGGTGACACTGTGAAGCGAACTGGAGCCATTGTCGACGTTCCTGTAGGAGCCGAACTCTTGGGACGTGTCGTTGACGGTATCGGACAACCCATCGATGGAGGTGCCTCGCTTGACTCGTGCAAGCGCTCTCGTGCTGAAGTCAAAGCCCCCGGTATCATCCCCCGTGAGTCCGTGTCCGAACCCATGCTTACCGGACTCAAGGCTGTCGATGCCTTGATTCCCATTGGACGTGGTCAGCGTGAGTTGATTATTGGTGACCGTCAGACTGGAAAGACTGCCATTGCCATTGATACTATCATCAACCAGAAGACCAAGAAGGAACCCCTTGCCTGCATCTACGTCGGTGTTGGACAAAAGCGATCGACCATTGCACAACTTGTCGGACAGCTTGATGAGCGTGGTGCCATGGGTAACTGCATTATCGTCGCTGCTACTGCTTCCGACTCTGCTCCTTTGCAGTTCCTTGCTCCCTACACTGGTGCCGCTATGGGAGAATTTTTCCGTGATAGCGGCAAGCACGCTGTGATCTTTTATGATGACTTGTCCAAACAGGCCGTTGCCTACCGTCAAATGTCCTTGTTGCTTCGTCGTCCTCCTGGTCGTGAGGCCTACCCCGGAGACGTTTTCTACCTTCACTCTCGTCTCCTTGAACGTGCCGCCAAGATGCACCGCAACAACGGAGGAGGTTCCTTGACAGCCCTCCCCGTCATTGAGACTCAAGCCGGTGATGTGTCTGCTTACATTCCTACCAACGTCATTTCCATTACGGATGGACAAATTTTCTTGGAATCCGAGCTCTTCTACCAAGGTCAACGACCTGCCATTTCTGTCGGTCTTTCCGTGTCTCGTGTCGGATCCGCCGCCCAATACAAGGCTACCAAGTCTGTTGCCGGTACCATGAAGCTCGAGCTCGCCCAATACCGTGAGGTCGCTGCCTTTGCCAAGTTCGGTTCCGATTTGGATGCTGCTACGCAACAGCAGCTGAACCGTGGTGTTCGTCTTTACGAACTTTTGAAGCAGGGACAATACGAGCCATATGAGCCTGAGGAAGTTGTCGCCTCTTTGTTCATTGGTGTCAAGGGATACTGTGATCGCATCGACGTCGAGCATGTCCAAGCTTTCGAGGCTGCTTTCTTGAATCACGTCAAGACTGCTCACTCCAAGGTCCTTTCTGACATTGTAAGCGCCGGATACGTTCTCAGCAAAGAGTCGGAAAAGCAACTGCACGAAATTGCTGAGGCTTTCACTAGCGGATTCTCGCCTTAAATAAATTGGGTGTGACCATCCATACGCCTGCCTGACTGCTCTTAAATGACTGTAACGTAATTCTAGAACACACAACTCTGTGGAATAGGTTTGTCTATTTCTCTTCTTTTATCGTTGTGGCCTCGGCCAGAATCACAGTTTCTTGCTCGAGTTCTGCCTCCGACACCGACCCGACTTCATCCAACCATCCAATGAAGAAGAGGGGATACAGCGAAGTCAGATTGCAAATCACCGTCAAGAGTGCCAGATTATCAAAGTTCGTCTCCGTAACTCCAAGAACTTTGGTCAGCAAAGCACCGATTTCCGTTCCAAGAGCACCTGCGCCATTGTTGATTGACATGAGCGTCGCAAATAATACGGCCTCCACTCCTGGAGGGCACAATCGTGCGGCAAGTACCAGTGTAGGCAAAAAGGCAATCTCGCCCAAGATGCTCAAAATGACATCGTCGCCCAACACAAAGGCCCCGTCCGGAATTCCCAGAGCCCGGTTGGCATGGGTAATCAAGAGCAAGCTGGTTAAGCCAAGAGGTGCGCTGATGATACTGGACCAAAACAAGATGTCTTTGATGGGTTTGGTTTTCAAGTATTCATTATAGATCCAAACTCCAAACAAACTCGCCACGGCGGTGATCAGACGCACTCTCCCAAGGAACTCAGGCCCAAAGCCAAGTTCGTCCGTCATAAAGAAGAGGAAGGCCCCATCACTAGTTGGAGTAGACTGCCAAAGAAAGAGAAAGAGCGCCGGTTTGTAGATGGATGGTTGTTTGACAGCCTGCCATAATGCATCGATTTGTGCCTTTGCCCCTAAAAGCGGGTTTTCTTCGGCAGCAAGGGTGGCGCCTTTTACCAGTGGCTTTTCATCGATTGTAAACGCAATCGAAGCCACCACGAATGGAAGAAAGGCTGTGATGCTAAAGATGTCTTGTGGCTTCATAACTTCCAGAAGGCTTCCCGAAAAATATGCCGACAACAATCCCCCAATCGCCGCACTTCCCCAGCAGAGACTTTGCAATCCACCAGCAATCTTCGGGTCATTGGAATCGCGAGTCTTTTCAACCACAATTCCATCTGCCACCACATCTGAAAAGGCGATACAGGCACTACTCACCATCAGTGAGATCACTGTGGCAGGAATCAAAACATCACCTTCAAGGAGGCCCCAAAATTTGTGTCCAACGAAACTGTAAGAAAAACTACCTATCAGGCCAGCCAGAATAAGATAGGAACGCCGCCGATAACCAAACAACGGCACCCCATCACTGAGAAATCCATAGAGCGGTTTGATCGTCCAGGGCAGTGTAAAGAGCCCAGTCAGCGCCGACAATTCCGCGGGTCCCAAATGTAACTCATCCTTGAGCAAAAACGTTTGCGCTAAACGAGCAAGTCCCAGAGCGCCTTCGACAAAGTAAATTGTCGCAATGGCAATGATATCGGGTGTGGGATCAATGCCTAGAAATATGTTCTCCCGTAACCAAGTCCGCGTAGTTGATTCTTCATTCAAGGCTGCCAGCTTCATCCCCTGTGTGGCATAATCAACACCCGACAGAGTTTCATTGGCCAATAGTGAGGATTCTGTCAGTGACGACGACTTTGGATCGCTCGCAACATCTTCGGACTTTTCCATGACATGAAATCGAGTAAGTCGTTGATGCCATTCTCGTTCACTTCTTCCAGCGACCTGTTTCCAGCAAAACCTGTTTCCATGACCTTGTTGACTACATGATGGTGCTCTCCGCGACGGCGTTGTAAATCCATGTGAAGGCAAGGCAACAAGCCCCACCAATGATACCGCAACAACGGTTCGACACCTCATTATTCTTGCTTGCTACTTGTACCCGTCGTTATGTTAGTCTCTCTTTCCCTATTCTGTGTTTCTGGCTCTTGTGGCGATCAACTGAAATGGCTGGGAGTTTTGACCATGGTCGTTGATGGAAAATGGGGATGAACAGCGCAGAACAAAATCGTACTTGTGTTGCGGACGTGTTTTCTCATTGAGTCATGACTCGTTGAGTCCCGATGATGACGATCGTGTACTTTTGCCCGCCCCACCATGCCGGTGCATGTGTATCGCAGTCCGTTGCCGAGCATACGCTCGCCCACCTCATTTTTCTCATCTTTTTGTGCCGTGCCATCCAAGTTTCCGACTCTTCACCGAAACACAACCATACCTTTTGATACCCAGCTACACCCCAGTGTAACAATTGCATCTTACCTTTCTTACCAATTTTATTCGACGATGACAGTTAGTGATATTCTGGCCAAGATGCGATCGCAAGAAAATGAGGATCAACTCGCTCTACCATTAAAGCGTCTTGAGGGTGTCATCGAAGGCGCTGGGTGTAAACGAGAAGAGATTCTCTTTGATTTTTTCATGGAAGATGGTATCCGGATCGTATTGGAAGCAATGCAAAAGAATTCGAGCTTTCAAACCATTGATAGGATGTTCATGTTGTTGTTTCATGTGGCAGAAGATAACCCATGCCATTGGCAGTGTATTTGGGAATCCATCGGAAAGCTCGACGGCTTGACCTCGTTCCTAGAGAAACACCACTGCAATGAAAATATTGTCGCACGTATTATTCACTTATGTTGGAGTTGCTCTCGTTTCCGATTGTTACATGTAGAAGCGAAAGACGTTCTTCGATGGATGGCATTCTGGGATGTCCTTCTTTGCAGTGTGGAGTCTTTCATGGATCGGTGCGATATTTTCGCGTCGTTTTGTCAGTTTTTAGATGGTCTAAAAGGCGCGTTCATTCCGGCAGAAATGAGAACCAGAATCAGTTTTTCTCTCTTGCGAGGTTTCGAGATCCTCGAGAGACAAGAGTCGGGGCCCAGCGACGACTTGATTACAATCCGCTCCCTCCTTGTTACTAGCTTTGATTTGAACGACGAGAATGAGTATTCGCCTCACGATAGTGATGTGGACAAGAAGACATGCATGGCATTGAAGCGGTGCGTGTTCATTCCATGTTCTGCTGCGGCTTGAGAGTTCAAATATCGCGATTTACATCCCACGCCGCGGGTCGCCAGTGATCTTAAATCAGAACCCTACAATGCATGATGGCAGAGGTCCAGACTTCGCAGATCGAAGGCTGGCATGGCCCGGGGCAAAGAAACACTTTGGGACGACAATCTCCCGACCCTTGCATGTTTGCGAGAGAGGTCGAAACTACTGTCACGGACGACCACGAAAAGGGTTTGCCCATCGGCGACAGTCCGCTTTTTATCAGGAGCGGTATGTCGCGCGTTGTTGAAAACATTACGACAAGGAGCTAGCTGTGATCGTCTACACCAAGACTGAGATAGCCAGACGAACAATCATCTGTTCTTCTACTTTGAATTTGCAAATTGCCCCCCTGTCCCTCTACCAGCGAGTGCCGTAAAACACCTCGGTATAGTAGAAGCGTGCGGCTAAGGCACTTTTGCCTCCTAGCTGGCTGTAAGTAACGGTGGAATGACTGAATGGCTCTAGTAGCTGAGTGCTTTCCGAATGTCCAACTACTTTTTCACCAGTAGCCAAATCGCTAGCTAGAGAGCATCATAATCCTGACAGTTATTTTGAAGTATACTTGATTGTAGTACATCAGAAGATGGGATAAACTACAATGAACCGGAAACTGTTTTCAGACATGGATGTACGGTCGAAAGTCATTGAAATTCGTTTGTCTTCGACATTGATAGTCAACATTCGATACTCGAGCCTTTTGAAATTTCATGAAAAACGTCGGCTCTGCTCCGATGATGGATCCGGAGTAGCGATGTCGTCTTTCTAGTATATCATAGCGGCGGCGCGGTCTCTAGTACTGGAGTAGCTACTAGCTGGAAGCGGGACTACGTATCGTACTTATCGTTTTGTCTTGCATATCAATGACAGAGAGCGGAGTGGCCTCGTCCGTACCATTTGCTTGGGTGGCATGAAGTTTTAAGAATTCAAAAAGGTGGCGGGCTGCGAACCTAGTCAAAGGCGGGACTTCAGTTGTCAGGGACAGTCCCGGACACTGAACGCCCGATGAACGGACAAAACTGCCGGTTCAGACGTAAGTTACGTGCCTCATAGCGCGCCGCATGGGACTCGCGCTATGTAGGGAACTCATAGTAACGCAATCAAATTGTGGGAAAAAATGTCTGTCCCCAAGTCATGTCGTATGAAAAATTACCCCTATTCTATTTGGCGGGAAGGGCGAAATGGAATTCAACGGAAAATATAATATCCGAGTATGAATACAGTATATTTGCATGAATCCAGGTCATTTTTTGTGTGCCAAGGCGTTTGTCTTGTCAACAACGCCTGCTGGCGCACCTACCTCAAAATTTGGGTCACACTGCTCCTTCTGGCGCAACTTCCGAGTCTAGCTAGTTGTCTTTTCCCTCCATCACGATAGAGGGCGCCAAAGTCCATAGTAAGCGACAACCAAGTTGCTGGACAAAAATTGCATCAAAAGGCAACCACCGCCTCGCCGAACGCATTGCCGAGGCAACATCCACATCCAAACAATC